>JAZGTJ010013121.1:0-15285 GCA_036877575.1 Botia almorhae
ACAAATATCTCAACTCTAAAACAAGCTCACAAATACATAAAACACAGAAAAGGATAAAACGTATCTCAGAATTATTATAATGTTATGTCGCTTACACATAATAAATGCAATACATTGCACTTTAAAATTAAGTTAACAGGATAGTTTTTATTTACCTAGGATAACAAACATTTGAACAGGCTAAAAAAATAACGACTTTCTTTGGAGTTCAGTGTTTTGGAAAACACATTAAATACACCGAATTATTACTATTATTATTATAAAACGAAGAAATGCAAATAACAATATTACCCTAAATAAATTGCCCACATTTAAAGCAGGCGGAAATATCTTTAAACTAGTATTTTTTTATTTAGATTGCTTCACTGTTCTTTTATTCGTTCTTTTATTGACTCTTTTATTCTGTACCGGAGAGTGTGTGTATATGTGCGTGAGCGTTATATAGGCTCTGTAAAGAGGGCTTGAGGTTTAACCCGAGCTGGCAGGATTCGTGCCAAAACCCTGCGGCTTACTGCTAAAGATGAGCTAAGTTTAAAACCAGCTTTTGGTTGGACGGAACATCCACAGCAATTAAACATCCAACTCACAAAAAAATAAAACATAAAAGTGGGTTTAATAAATGTACCTCAAATATAAGGATATGCCTTAACGGCGTTAATAATGATAAGTTTAATAAAATATAATAATAAATTAATTTTTCTGGCTTTAATTATGGTTTTTGTGGATGACACAAAAATCTCAAATCCATTTTTTTCTGTCCCATCGCAGTATTTTTTTTTGTCTTTTTCAGTTTTTGGCTGTTAAAACCACTAATGTTTATCTTTATCTTTATGTCTGTAAATAGTGTGAACGCAGCCCATATGGGAAGTCAAAGCGTCACCCGCACAAATGGTCAAAGAAAGCCAAAATCTACACAGTGCATCTCAAAGCGAGATCACTTTGTTTCGTCAACGTCTGCTAGATAAACAAATTGTGAATTTATCTTCCTCTTTTTATTTTTCACGCCTTTATATTTCTGTCCGTCTGTTGCTAAAATTCAAGTGAATTGCAGCGAGTAACTGTCGAAACAGATGTAGCCTTAATCCTTAAGTACTGTATACAGCGTACATCTCTAAAGTAATATCAGGAAGAATATTTATATTTAAAACATATGATATATATGATGTGTACATACTATGTGCATATACGGTAAGTTATGTATAGTACATATGTGTCGTTATAGGCCTTCATAAATTAGTGTTTTATCCTAAACCTTAAAAACCTCCAACAGAGCGACCAAAACCTCCACAAAACCCCAAACGAAACTCTGTTTGCCAGGATCGTCTGTCAGAGGTCGTTATTTCGAGGTCGTTGTGGATGCATCTTGGATATTTCAGCATCTGTTCATTATTAATATGTGACCGCACGCGCTCAGACTGTCTCCGCGCGCCTGTCACATTCAGACTCCGCGCGCAGTTTCTACGGTTACAGTCGCGCAGCAACGCGCCCTCCCTAATGACGCGCGTCCTTCTGATATCCGATCAACCCGCGTCAAGCACACGTCGCTTACACGGGACAAAGAGTAATCACGCACAGAGAAACGAAGTGAGCGGATACAAAAGGGACAGGAGCTCTGAAACAAACACACTTCAGTTCAAAGAATGAAAAATATGGCAGGCAACTTTCAGCCTAAAACCACACTCATCAGAGCTCCTCATTCTTCAAGGTAGGGTACAAAGGGCTGAAGGCTTAGGGGTAAAAGGCCCTTTTTGATTTCTTTCCCCCCAAAGCAGTCAATAGCAACAAATACCAGCACAACACCTGATTTAATTAAAGTCATCGAATACAGGTTAATTTTGAGGTCATTTGACAGAAAACACTTCGGGCTGGCAAAGGATGCAGAATGTCTGAACTGTAAAAATAAATAATTAGAGAATATATAGTATGTTTATTATATTTAGAAGTATGTACAAAGTGGGCCCACGTTAATTGCTCCAGCCACAATGGAGATTTAGTTATACTAACAGGAAGGCTAAAATATCATATTTTTGTACAAAAAGCAAAATACTAAAAGTAATGAAAATATTTCTATGAACAGGACTGAAGCACCATTCGCTGAAGCAATTACTTATTGACACAAATGTTACTCCAAACTATCTTGCTATTCAAAGTATTTGAATATACAGTAGTACAAATGTTGCCATATCATTATGAGCCCTATGTTTACACAACATCACTACAGCTGGCCCAGAAACCATCTGCTCCATGCTGGAGAGCCTTTTAATGCAAGCACGAATACAAACCTTTTACACAATCTG
This sequence comes from Botia almorhae, assembly GCA_036877575.1. Taxonomy (NCBI): domain Eukaryota; kingdom Metazoa; phylum Chordata; class Actinopteri; order Cypriniformes; family Botiidae; genus Botia; species Botia almorhae. Next base: position 2,298 of record JAZGTJ010013121.1, read on the forward strand.
AATTGCATATAGAATATATTCATTGTACTCTATAAGGAAAGAGTTCTTCAAAAACACAGATTAAACAGTTCATATGTCAAACTCACTCGCTATGCAGTTTGAATTTAAGTCAAATGTAGGTCATGTGCCTTTATGGGTAATAGCAGATATGCGCAGACAGAAATACGAAAGAACACACATAGAGTTCAAGCGAAAGCAGCACAACCATCTAAAGAATACTGAACCTGAAGAAACCACAGATATTTGCTCCACACTGGTAAAACATTATTTCAACATTACCATCAACCCCCAAAACACACACACACACACACTGGCCTTCATACCCGCAGATAAAAATCAAATCATGGAGTAAAATGCTGACATAAGTCTGTGGATTTGCTATCTTCCCCCCACTGTGGGCGGCGGCACATTGCTGTACGTTTACAAATTACAGAGGGAGCAAGTCTGGTAGCCGCAGAGAGCATTCCTTCCTTATACTGTCTCCTTGTGTTTCAACTGCGGGTTTGTCTGCCTGAGAAAGCAGCACGGATGACCTGCAGTCAACTCTCAATCTCCCCTTTACACGTTTGAATTTCGGCCCCACCGCATATCAGGTGTTCCTGGTGACATCATCACACTGTCCTATCAGAGTCAGGACTGCGATTGTGATGTCATATTTTCACGTTGCGCACGGGCGACCGTTTGTAAACCGATGTAAATTCATACGAGCAGAAGTACATCAATGCCAAACTCTCGTATTAACAGAACATTTATAAAGATGCTTCTGGCACTGTTGTCTGTAATGAAGCTTATTTTACCGCCTTTTGTCAAACGCAGTGAAGCCTGCGGTGAGTGAGTCATCCTAAGCCGTAATTTGTTTTATATTTTAAGTAAAGCGTGTCACATCAAAGCATATTTTGTTGATGGATGAGGCTGAATTGTGTTATTGCCCTTGAATATTACAGATGAAGGCAATTCTAATGTATATGGGTCTCCTCGGTGAATGTAAAACAAACAATTATTTTACGTGTCAATCTAGAAGCGATCCCTCTTTTACAAAGCACAGAATTAAAGCCATATTTTTTTGCATAGGATTCTTCTACACTGAATACACTTCTTGAATAGCGTTTTCAAAAAACTTTATTTAAAACGGATGGTTTCAGATGACAACATATGTCTATGGCAACTGCTGTTAACAGACCAGAATGATACACATTTGTGGGTAGGCTCTTTTGACCCGTGCTAGTAAGAACTGGTAACCACCAAGGACATCCTATCAACTGCATAGCAACGCCCTGACAACCAAGCACGGATCACATTTTCATCAGAGAACAGAAGAATGTATTTGCTTTGTTTAAACCTGTTACTGTAGCATTAAAATATTAAGGATAATGTTATATTATTAGGCCAGTGTAAGTACTATGTATTGTACGAGCATTTTGCGTCAGCAACGCAAAAGGTTATGGGTTCGATTCCCAGGGAACGTATATAAATGTATAGTTTGAATGCACTCCAAGTCAAAATGCATAAAAATATAAATGTATGAGATTAAGTTATAAAATACAAAATGATATATATGAAATAAATGATAACACAAAATTAAACTCAAATAGGCCAACTAAATTGTGAAATGTAGGTTTTATCAGGACAGCTTCAGAACTACCTTGACTGGGGACTGATGTGATGCAGAGCAGACATAACTGAGTCTGGATTTTATGCAGCATTGTGTAAAAAGCATTTATGGCAGGAACCCTCTGTTTGGAAATGAATGCTTATGAGCATCTAATCATCACACGCAATGGAACAGTTCTATGGGACGTCACACTGAGAATGCATGAGGAATCATGTCATCACAAGAGGAAATGTTTTACAGAGAGAGATCTGAGGTAATGTTTGTGGTAGAGGAGTCCACAGATTTATTACACTGTTACATTACTAAATGTTTTATTGAGATATTTCAAGGTCCTTTTGTAGTTGGATTTATAGCATCATGGTGGTTCAACTGGCAATGATCAGTTGTGCTCCGGGCCCCTAGAGGACGCTACACCATTTGTATCATTTGGTAAACATGAACTAGAGTACGTAAAACATCACTAGTAGGAGACACAGGAAATATCAGTATAAAATATGTTCTGATTCGCGATACAAATTCTTAGGTGAAATAGTCTTTCTGTGCAGACGGTGTAAATTTGTTCCCATAATGTAGTAAGCACACATTCACACACACACACACACACACACAAGTTTCATCTCTTGTTTGCTGTGAGTTCATAGCTGTATTGTACAGTAAATGTATACTTTACTGTATTTGAAGTAAACCCCCCTGACAGAATAATTTCTTAATAAAAAGTTCTGTGATTTTTCAAGATAAAAGCAGTCTATTGTACTGTAAATGTCAGAAGTCAAAACATCATCCCTAGTGAAAATGACTGTTTATTACATTTTCTGCAACTGATATCATGCAGACGATGCGTCCAAACTTGACTTAACTGTACACACGACAACTGGTCAAACATAAAATTGATCTGCCCAGTCACACTGACGAAAATAGCGCTCACTATTACGCCTAATAACTCCAGAGAACTAATAACTACCGGTAGATAATTGTTTTCCTGTAGCTCAACTGATAGCGCATTGCGTTAGCAGCGCAAAAGGTTGTGGGTTCAATTTCCTAGGAACATATGTATCAAACGTATAGCTTGAATGAACAATAAGTTGGTTTGAAAAGCATCTGCCAAAATGCATAAATATAAATAGCGATATAATCGTTGGTAGAATTAGTAAATAGACACACATCAATAAATAAAATGAGTATGTCTTCGCCCTGGCATCCTCTCTGTAGCGCTTGCTGGATGAGTTCACTACGCATGCGCAGTTCGTGGCGCGTAAAAAAAGCGGTTTGTCGCACATCGAATTAAGATTGTTGCATAAATCTGTAAAAAGTTTTAAAACCTGCAAAACGATCATTCAACACGCATATGGCGTTACACTGTGTCTGCAGTATCAGCGAGCTTCAACAACATGATTGCTTGTGCGCCGCTGGTCAAGAGGCGGTTGTGGACGCGATGAAGCGCGCGATGTACGTGGTAAACGACGTTCGTTCATAAAACAACCTGTTTGACGACTCTGTTTTTAACATATGTTGTACATGAGTGTTTTAGACACAAGACTCCCTCAGACATGTATAATTTAGGTCAAAATGTTTATGTATAATGTTTATGTCTGGACATCACACCAGGCTAAAGTTCTAAACAGCCCTGACACTATAAGTACTTTAAATATGGCTCAGGAATCAACAGCAGGCCAAGGTCATTTTCCACTGCGCTGCCTTTAAAACATTTTCTATGACTCTTAAGCCAGAAATGTGATTTCTCAGACTCGTGGATAAAAGCAACCAGTCTGAAAATTGTTCTTTCATATGTGGTCAGAGCGCATACAGCGTTAGTAAAATCAGGCTGTTGACCAAGCAGTTTGATTGTGGTTGACCAGTAGCATTATTTATGAGTTTACGACACATAGTATCATCATGACTGCGTCGCATGATGCTATAACATGCGCACAGAGTCATCCTCATGCTTTTACCCAAACAGCCATATGAAGGTGTGTGTGTGTGGGTTTACTTAACCATATATTGGGGACAAATTTGTACCCATGAGTCAGCAAAACCTGACAAATCTGAGCAAGCCTCCTTTTTGGGGACGTCCTCATTTGTAAAAATGCTATAAGAATATAGTAAATAAAGTTTATTTTAATTGTAAAGATGCAGAAAGTTTTATTTTGGAGTGTGGGTTAGGGCTGAGTTATTGTTTATAATTTATACTAGCTATGTATTAAAGCAGTAGAAGTCCATAGAATGTCCCCATTTAGATAGGTAACTAAACGCGTGTGTGTTACTCAACCAGTAAGTCTGTGGGTGATTTTTCAATTAGGGTTTATTTTCAAATACTGAAAAACTGCCTTTTCTTCAACCGTTTTTGTCTGTCTTAAAAAATGTATTACATGCTCTGGAATATTGATATGATCATGGCCTAGTGGATTTTGGTGTAGTTTTTTATACTGTTTGTGATGGTAATGGGGTATTTTTGGAACAGTGTTTGGATAGTGCCATAGTGTTTACAGTTTTTGGATGAATGAGCCTCAGATTGGATTACTCACATAGTTATTTGAGCCTATTAAACTGGGATAGGAACTGGGATAGGGATAGGATTGGGATATTTTAACGTCTGGAAGGAAAACGGTCATCGAATTGTATGCGCCCATACAATAAACGTTTCTAAATAACAGTCTCTTCTGTAGATCATTTTGCTGGCACACAGTTCAATAATGTGCGTCTATTTTTACTACAGAACCGCAGAAATTCCCCACCAGAGCTGGGAAGTCTGATTCTGCAGGAAAACTTCAAAGGCCCTGCAACTGACTCCGAATGCTACATAGAGATTTTCAGACCGTTTGGCACAGTTTTGATGGAGTGAGTGAGAGGTGAATTGCAGGGGACGCATGGTGGTCCCGCCCTGACAATAGATGGATGTACGGATGTCTTAATGAGGGAGGGAGAGAGAGAGATCCAGGGGTGACCTTGCGGTGGGCCTTTATTCACACTCCACCCCACTGGCTCCCAAAATAAGCCACGTCCCGCTTTTATGAATGTTCCTCACCACAGTCACCATAACTCAGGGCTTTCCCAAAACAAGAGCTCTTGAGCCGGCAGCGTTAGGAAGTGCGTCTGCCTGCCAGCAACCGCTAGGGCTGTACACCACCGTCTGCTTACCACATTTTACCCGGAATACAATGTCCCTTTGTGTTTGTGTGCGGTGGGCCCTTGCTCAGCTGGAGTATAGAGAGAGAGACAGACAAACAGACAGAAGAAAGAAATAGGTACAAAGGGGTACAGATAGACCGAAAGAGAGCCAGTTAGAAAGAGGATAGACTCTTTGGAATGACAGAGAAAAGAGATTGCAGAGCAGAAAATGAAAAAAAGAGTGATAGTGGTGGCAGGAATGACAGGAAAACTGGTGTGAGATATGTGGGAGGGGGGCTTTGATGTGGTCACATGCTAAATTTTGTCGCTCATTCCTGCTTGCAACAAAAGCCACATGTTTATCTTTTTCGTTCCATCTCGCGAGCGTCGGAGAGGAGGGAGGTATGCACTGTATGAAAGGAGCGAGGGAATTAAAACTGGGTCGACATAAAACAGAATTCATCAAAACAGCACGCTTGTCAGAGCATGTGCATGCGATGACACGCTGTAAACATGCATGATTAGGTGGATGCAGTTTGTCTAACATCAACACACTGTGTTGTAGTACGTTAGAATGGTCAGTCTGATCTTATGTGCTGAGGGACATGGTCCCCTCACTCAGTTAATAGAAGATTATAGAATTAACAAGATGCCGCAGTTCTGTTACTATGAATGGGGGAAAGGGCAACTTCCAGTTTGTCCATGTTAACAAATGAAGTCCCTTCTTCAAGCAAACGCGAACGATTTTTTGGGGAAGGGGCTTTGTACAGCATATTGTGAGGTATATCACAGCCTTGTACAGAACATGTACAGAACCTGAAGCGATTTGGAAAAAGTTGTTTTCATAGGGCAATTTGAGCGTAAGAAACAAATTATATTGTTTATATAATTTTAAAAAATATAGTTTTATTGTGAATTTAGCCAGCGATTTTATAGATATTTGCCTTCCCTCATTAAAGCAGATAGGACTTGGTCTTGTATGACTTAAATAGCTGCCTGGACCATATTGCAAAGATGGCCACCGGGTGTGGAGACTTCCTAATAGGGACTTTGACCCTAGTGATGCACTGGGGATACTGGTGTTCAGCTAGCTATGGAGGCCGTTTGCAGTTTGAGGTCCCAGTGGCACTGGCCCCATTAGCCCATAAGCAAGTCCAGCTCTCAAATTTTCTCTGGCCTTCCAGTGTGTGTGTAAAGCTAGTCACAGTGTTTTGTTTTGCAGTAATCAATTCAATATATATGTGTGTGTATGTATAAAGAAATATTTCTGGCTAGTAGGTACATTTTCAATGTGTAGTGTGTATAATGGAATCTGTATAGTGTCTCTAAATTTACTTCTCACATTTGATTCCTACTCTTTCAGAAGATGACAGTATTACAATCAAGTGTGGAATGTCCAACAGGAAGTAATAGTGTGAATATGAGTTTTTTAGATGGGCTGAATTTGCTAACTCACCACTATGACATAACCAGTCAGCAATGTGATGTGTATCATCTGTCTGCCAGAAAGAAAGTGTGTAAGGTTTTGTAACGTGTGTGTGTGTGTGTGTCTGCATGGGAATATCGTGAGAAAAATCCAGACAGCCTGACCAAAGCCCAGACACGGAAGGACAGGGGAATAGGAAGAGAGAAAGCATGTGTGTGTGTGTGTGTGTGTGTGTGTGTGTGAGGGGGAATCCCTGCCTGTTTGTCTGGGGCTTTTCCACACAAAAAGAACGGCAATACCCCCCATAGACATACACATGCTCACAGTGTTACCTCAGTTCAAAAAAACAGTGTGCTTAATTCTGACAGATATTCTCAAATTAAAACTACTGAAGCTAAAAGTACTAACTCATAAGATGAATAAAATGGCCACTTTTCTGAAGTTCCTTATCACTATAGGTGCTTGTTTATTGCTGTCTATTTATTGTAGTTTCCAACTTATAGGCAATAGCCTACTCAGATGTCAAGACTTATTTGCATTTAGCTGTACATGATTATTTGTTCTTATGCTTCTTTAAGATTAAACTTTTCTGTGTTACATCACATGGGCTTGTCATTGCATTGGTCTCTAGGTTCTTCAAGGCATAAATACACGATAATTTTCTAAAAAACTGTGGGATAAATCTTGGTGGACCTTAAAGGGGCAGCTCACCCAAAAATGTCAGCCTTCACCGGCCCTCAGGTTTCAACACATTTTCTTCAACAACTGGAGATGCATTGTCCAAGCTTCTGTTTCTCATACAATAAAAGTGAATAGTGATATATACAGTGCAAACTCCAAGAAGTGCAATAAGATTTGATGATGAGTGATGAAGCTCTTGTATGGCTTTAGAAGGCCTGGAACATGGTCTTCCATTAGGTTTTAATTTTGACATTTTTATTTTTGGGTGACTCATCCTTTTTGTAAGGTTCTCCTGTGTTACATTTGTCTTCATTTTTTGTGTAAATTGTTTAAATTTGACTTTATAAGTAAAGTATTTACTTGATTTACTTTATATAAGTGTCCCCTAAGTTCACTTAACAAGATCACAATATTGCCCTTTACAGGGACAGACCTGAAAAGCTCTCATCACCCAACACAAGTCAATGAACTGCTTGTAAACAACTGAGTTTTTCTGGGAAAGGCTCCTTGGATTTAGCAAGCTAAAAAAATAAAAGGACAACAGAGAGAATCAAAAACTCATAACCTCAGGGCGACCATCATCTTATATCCTATCATTATCCTCATATTTTCAACGCCATAATTAACTTGTTTTATTGCACTCTGGCAAATAGGGGAGAGAGAAAGAAGGGAGAGGTTTGAAGACGATTAAGGATTTTTGTCTGTGTGAGAGCGTTCTCATGCTCTCGTCTCTGTGTGTCAGTCTTGAAGCATTTCAGACAGATAATTGGAGGAGCTGGTGACGCATCGACCTGAGGTTTTAATGACAAATAAAGCGATTGTATGTGGATTCTTCGGGCCATGCTTTTAAACAAATACAATCGGTACATTTATATTCCTGTGTATTCTGTTTATTTTAGAACAAACTAGGGAGAGAAGTGAGTTTAACCCTCAGCAACGCAAGCATTGATGTTAATGATATTTGCTTAATTCTTTTATGTTTTAAGTATATGTTGCAGTTTTGCTACAGTAAGTGTTACAGTCCCAGTGTGATAATGTTCATGTTGCTACAGATTTTGAGCTAAAGTGCAGCCCAGATGTTCTTAGTGATTTTGCATGTTGGTGAGGCTGCAGTTAAGGCAGTTACGAGGTGTGTTTGGGAGGGTCTGTGTGTGTTGGAAAATGTTTGTTTGCTTTTCTCGTTCATTCAGGTGCCGGGTGAGGTCTCACCAATATGCTGATGGAAAACAAGTTTATCAGTGTTGAAAAGCAGGTGTCAGGTTCTGTGGTTAAAAGAACATGATTATTTCTGTTGTTTTCTCCTTATTTATGAGAAATACAGCAGAAAATAAGGCTGAAACACAACAGTCAGACCCGTAACTTCATACACGCTCAAAATGATGTTTTAGCAGAAACACAATGAAATGCGGAATACAGCAGCAGAATCAGACAGAATCAGACTGACCAGACTTTTCTCTGACTGTCTGATAAAGTGCTTGTGGTCTGTGGCTCTTCACAACTTGTTCTGCTTCAAATGTGTTTTCGCATGTTCTTAATACTGTCACAGTTTCTGTAATAGTCCAGCGTGGAGGTCCTGTACTGATATTTTGAGTAAAGAGTTTTTTCTGAAGCTAACCTTAAATATCTAACTGGAGGTTTTATGTTAGCCCAGATTTAGCTCAAATTCAAATGAATTTTGTACTTGATTAATCTAATTTCCGTCTTGCAGCTTTCAGTCTGTGAATGGCTTCATTATAGTTATTTATGCATGTGAAGCTGGAGTAAAAGAGAAAGTATTTTAAACATTGAAAAAACTGCATGCATCAGCTTTAACACCTTGCAGCCGACTGGACAGTGTCTGCCGATTCTTGTGCAGCTCGTGCGTGCTGAGTGTCACGCGTCCAGCTCTGATGCGCCATTGCCTTTCAATGCAGAATCAAATCTTAAGGCTTTACCAAAACAGTATTTGTTTCTGCAGTATTTGTTTCTGAAATGCAAGATCTGGTTACTTATTATACCACAGTTCTGTTAATTGAAGTAGTAGTTCAATGTGAAACCTTTTACAAAACGTTTCACAAACGTTTAACAGGCAGTGTAAATGCTCCTTTGCGATTTTTGCAAATCTCTCATAATGACTGTCTGTTGTCGAGTGTCTGTGAACGCAGGGTGTAAACCTTTCAGTTCCTCTCGCTCTACAATGCTGTTTTTATGCTTTAAGATGCCATAAACAAGCGTATTGTATGTTACACCACTGCAAAACAAGTTCACTCCCCGAACTGTCTGTTTGTACTTCTGTAGGTCTGCTGGAGGCTGCCTTCTCATGCTAACGGTTCATTGCTATTCTGGGATGGAGCGTAACTAAGCCTTTAAGTCACACGTGAACAGTCAGATACAGTATGGAGTCAGAGTGCCTGCATTCTGATAGAGACCCAGCAAACCGGGAACATTCTCAGAATGTTGGTTAACGCTCTCTAAACTTCTCTTAAAGGTTTTAAAAAACATCCTTCATGTAACATTAGCAGAATATTTTTTATTGGTTCATATTTTAAAAACGTTAAATAGTGAAACGTTTTAGAAACGTTTCTAAAACTTTTTCAAAAACTTAAAAGGACATTTTGAACGTTTCTAGAATGTTTAAAAAATTAACGTTTTGTTACTTAATGGAAAGTTAAGGAAGCGTTCTTACAACCTAAAATGGTTAGCTGGGGACGTGTTGATTAGCACAAGAGAAAACTGTGTTATGTGATTCTGCACATTTGTTGTCTCCATACGTAAAGATGATTGAATGTCATTGTTTTACAATAAAATAACAAACCAATAAAGTGAAGTGATGTACAGGCCAAGTATGATGAGCAAAGAATTTGTCCTCTGCAGTTAATCCATCCAGTGAGCGCACACGTTGGAGTAGCGAATTGAGTTGTGAGTGAAACCTAACAAAAGGAAGTTTAAACTAAAGAACGTTTAAGTGACTAAAAATGACTTTGACATCATTTAGTTAAAAATTGTTGGGAACATTTTTTATAAAAGTTCTGATAAAAGCTTAATGGTCCTTTGTTTTCCTTTTGCTTCTTGCAGTCGTACATTTTAAATCATGGTGTGGAGTAAGAAGATCATTTTAAATACTTTGTGTTTTGTGTACTGGCCCAATGGGTTAATGTTAATTTGAAGTCCAAGATATACTTCGTTTGACCAGATGAAGCTGACTGCATCAGTAGACATTATATTTGTAGTCAAAGGAACCGTACTGTGCAATTCCAGTCGTCATAATGGGCCATTACTCACTGGAATATGTGAGCTCCAGAGATGTTAGATGCATTTATTTTAACACGCTCAAGAAAATCAAACAGAAACTATTTTATGAGCATTTCCACTGGGTTTTCCAAAGCTGTGGATATTCTGGAAGTGCCTGCGTCCTGTCTGCTCCAAGTCATGTCCTGACGTCTGTTCCACTGTAGAGAGGGTCTCTCAAAAATAGCTTGTCTAGACATTATAAATGTCATTGACATCCATCTACCACCTCATATCATGGCAGGTCGTTCTGTATGGACCACCATACACCCTGTGTTTCGCCTGTCTGTGTGTGTGTTGTGGTAATGTGTTTAGCACACTCGAGAATCTGCTTCCCTGGTCGCTGTCACACGCAATCACACGCCCGAGTACAGAATAACCAGAGTAATTCTGCACGAATCCAGTCCGTGCATGAATTGACTTTTATATTTTACAATATGATTCTAGCATGTAGCATCTCAGTTCCTGACTGCGATGTAGACTAAAGGCAACTGGCTGTTTAAAAAAAGATAAGCCTTTAGCTCTGTTCCACCTCAGCTCCCCACCTTAATTTTTTTCCAACTTTAGTTCGTGTGTAATCCTGGTGTTTGAGCATAAACAATATCTGCAAAGTTACAATGCAAAAGTAGGAGTTTGTTTTAACCAAAATCACTTTCTGAGGACTACAATAAATGACTGAATGGAACTATAGCGCTCTTCTTCCTGCCTTTGTGATGTCATTATTAGAATTTAAATAAACTCCGCCCCTCCCTGTCAACTCTGGCTAACTGCCTAGTGCGTGTTGTCTGGAAATGTCAATTACAACACACTGGGCCAGCTAACCAATCTGAACTCATTGCATAATTTAAAAGGAGGGCCTTCGAAGAACCAGGATTTTAACAGTGTGAGAAACAGCAGTATAGAATAAACACATTATATGTGAAAAATCAAGGCATTAACACATATTGTAGTACCCTAAAAACAATCAGGACTTAAAAACAAAAAAGGCATAATAGGTCCGCTTTAAAGGGTCTAAACTAGACAAAAACAAACAGTTTAGACCTTTTCCCATATGGAAGACAGAACAGCGACTCTTTAAACTTCCCCAGCGACAATAATTTAGGTATCAAAGCTTCTTTTGCATCCCAAATAATGATCTTTTAGAAAAGATGTGCAATTACAGGAGAAAATCTCCCTCACTCATCAGGGTGATTAGATTCCCTCTCGCTGGTTCCGATCATCAGCTGCAGGACCAGTGACAAGAAATCCCTGTTACACACTCCCCTTACTCGGAACATTTCCCTAATCAACTCCAGACTCACAACAGAGCGGCAGAGCTTTATAAATAGGAATTGTTCAGAGCTAAATTAGACACAGAAGCCGGACCCTCCGCTGAGACCCTCATGCAGTTTTCATTACGATGTTCCCTGTCCAATATCCAGACCCTCCATATCTGGTTACGATTTCAGTTCTTGCCTTGGATGCTGATATTTTCGGGGGCCGAGGGTAACGGGCAGCAGCAAAAGCCTTTGAATACCGTCCAGCGCAGTGAAGTATCAATTTATAGGAGCACGAACCATGTGTTTATGAAATTAATAAACTCTGTGCAGTCAACTCAAGTTTCTCAGGCCTCTCATACTGCACTGGCAGATCTGCAGACGGAGCGCTGAGAGGCTGCCACGGACGCTTTCTGAACGCAGTATGAAAGATGTTTTCTTTAGCTTACACTGATGGAACAGCGAGAGGTTTTGCTTTGCATTGGAACGCTGTTCTTAGAGTTATGTAAGGTCACATGAATATAGGAATCAACCGGAAGATTTGAGGCAGTGTTTGGAGACTTTGCTTTGTGTCGGTGTGTGTGTGTGTGTGCACGCAGATGTATGTTGTGTAGGCATGTTTGCATATTCAAGATGAGTTGAAATAAGTGTTTTTCTAACAATTAACACAGTCATCCAAACGGACTGAATTAAGGAAATAATCGAGTAATGAATTTCGTTTCGCGAACACACTTCCAAGCTATTGAAATATTTTCGATTACATAACCAGCTATAGAGAGCTGCAATGCACTATTGGAAAGCACAATTATCATACAATTCCCTTATAAGGATCTCTCACATGTGTTTTCGTGAAATTTCCAAAGCACTGCATGATGATACATTAAGCCGAGCACTCTGTCCAAGCATTCTCACTGAGAAACCCTGATTTATAATGTGGTCAATTACAGTGGCTGTCTTCTCATTTAAAACTGTTCTGCGTATCCTTTGCTCTCCTTTTCTCCTCTGCTGTTTTATCACACTGTCCCCTTCTCGTCTTTCCACAGTTTTCTCAATGGCCACCCATGAAAGGGTTGAAGAAACCTTCGCCTGTACGCAACTTCTTTACTGTTAAAATGAAAACAGGAAAAAATAAAATTGTTTCATGTAGACAGCAGTGAGTCTGTTTAGGGCACTGATGGCTGTGTTCACATCGAGTTGGGTTCACAGAGTTGTCTTCAATGATGTTTAGTGATTGCTATGTTCAGTGATAGCTGTGTTCACATAATGTGTTCAGCGATTTTCAGTGATGGACGTTGATACAGTGTGTTCAGAGCTGGCCGTGTTCAGTGCTGGCCGTGTTTAGTGATGGATGTGTTGATATGGTGTGTTCAGTGATGGTCATGTTCATATGGTGTGTTCAGTGATAGTGGTGTTCAGATGGTGTGTTCAGTGATGGCCGTGTTTAGTGATGGATGTGTTGATATGGTGTGTTCAGTGGTGGTCATGTTGATATGGCCGTGTTCAGTGATGGCTTTAAGTGTTTTGAGACATTCATGTTCAGGAATGTGCATGAGGACACGTACCGAATGTGTGTGAATGTCCTTTTGTGCGTGCGTGTATTTATGCGAGTATACAGGCTTGTATAGTTATTTATATTTATAT
>JAZGTJ010013122.1:0-15285 GCA_036877575.1 Botia almorhae
TTTGGTTGTCATTTTCTGTTTTGTGAAACTAAATAATGTCATTCCCCAAAAAGAAACCCTTTGTTCTTTGTGCTGTCACTTACTTTGCATGACAATGCTTAATAAATCTGGAAACTAAAGGAATTAAGAAAAAGCCAAAACAAATTTTCTAAAAACAAAAGAGTGTAATGCCAAAAATGGGTGCAAAGAAAACATAAACCGTATTATAGAAACAGTTCAAACAGTCATGAAGTTGTTGGCAATTGTCATAGAGCTGTATCTCTGCATTTAAATGGGAACAAATCTGTACCAGCTGCTTAAAATTCCTTGAACAGTACATTTTAAATTACATTGTAATTCAAAATGTAATTCTTTGTAATACTTTTTTATTTTGTTTTATTCGGTTTAGAGTATCTTTCAAAAAAACAACAGCAGCTCTTGCGCTGTTTGCAGATAATTTTTTCAACTTGTTTTGCATTGTGTACTTTAAGAATAACCTTGAAGCGTATCATCCAATTTGGTTAAAGTTCCATGAATATTCACGACTTGCGCATTCAAAATGGCACGTTCACTGAATGCATTTTCACACATTTAACATGACTCCTGAAAACAGATAAAGGATCTAGTGCTGAAATCCCAAAGCAGCGACTGCTATTCAAAAACTGCCTTCTATATTCTCAGGCAAAGGTCAATGAAACAAATATTTGTAAGGTAACATACCAGGAACATACCATATCCAGGAAACACACAGACTGGTCAATTGTAACTTGAATGCACTTTACATAAAAAGTCTGCCAAATGCATAAATGTGTTAATGCTTTTACTTACAAAGATTACAAATTAATATTATAGTCACATGTTAAGTGTCCACAACTTTTCCTACAACAAACAAGGAATACTATTTATACTACAGCTCAGTGACTCACAACCAAGCATATGCATACTTTAGGAGGTGGAAATGAAGCAATACTAGAGTGTTATTGATGGGGCTGGGGAGGTAAATACTGTAAAACTTGTAAATGGTATAATCAGATTAATGTCTTACCAAAGACCAAACATTACATGCTCTTTTCATTAAACCTTGGGGCTATCCACTGTGCTCATTATGACTTCACAGCTTTGAATCTGGATTTAAAGAAAGCGTTGCATCGAACAACACCAATTTAATGAGATGACCAGAAATCAATGGCCATCATTTGACACTGTGGCTGGACACTCAGAATACAGCAATAGGCCTCCAGAATAGGTCAATAACTGCCGCCTGTCATAACCATGAGGAGGAAATGCTAAGTCAAACACAAATAACTGCAGGTTATTTGTGGATGCCTCTATTACAACAACAGGATGTAAATTATTTCAATTTCATTTCTCGATATATGAAGCAGAGTCATTTTGACTATAGAAGATATATATATATATATATATATAAATACACACACAGGCACACACACATACATTAAACACATACATAGAGGTTCAAATTGTATATTAAAACAAATAAGTGTCTTTAAGATACTTTGTTATTAAAGTATATCAACATTTTTAGGACAATCTGGACATCATTGTTCTTATTCATACAGAGTACAATATAAAAAGTTGAGTGTTTCTGTAGTAGGATGATGTAACATTAGTCAACACTATACCAGGCAGAGTATGACTAAATTTAGACTCGAGATTAAATTTGGGAAAAATACACATAAAACTCATCTCTCGTTCTCAGTTCAGGTTGATTTATGAGTGGACTTAGGTAAACTGGCAGAACACAGATTTAACCAAAGCGACTTCAAACGTAAAGATTTATGGGCAATAAATAATCTGGGCATTTACTTTCATGTACAATTTACATGCACAAGTAGTAAAATATCACATTATCTTTCAATTACAACAATCAGAACAGTTCAACACAGACTTGCGTTGGTCTAATTTGAATTTACACAACGCAAAGATGAAAAATGTTTGCCAAAGCCATTTTTTTGAGTTTTGAGCATCTACGACAGTCTTGCAATTCAATGGCATCACTGTAGTTTCTAGTACGGGATCAAAATACATTATTCATGTTTGTGAACATCAAACAGAAATGAATGCTATTTGAACTGCAAAAAAATTTGTTTTTTGAATGAGTTATTTTACATTTACACTCTAGTCACACTCAGACCAGGATTGAGTGCGAATTAGCATCACCGTTATTGATATACAGCATATGCACGCTAACGTATTGTTTCTAATTCCTTATTTAGTTCAATGATTTCATTAAACAAAGACATGCAAATAGCCTTGTCAGACCTCAATCAAATAAAACTGCAATGCAAATGTATTCAATCATAAAAGCTATTTCGGCTGAAGAAAACCAACCAAAAGATGATTGTTATCTCTTGCTCCGTGAAATGGCTTTTGTTTTTTTCGTCTGAACACACAGCTTGAATGCATTTCTGTTTGATGTAACTTGTTCAACAGTGGTTTCTTCAGAGCGCTTTGGGTAGCCTATAAACATGAAAGGCTCTCTTTCTAAATTATATCTTTTGATGAAAATACATATGAATATGAGGGGCCACATGTTGAGAAAACAATGTGAAACAAATCCAAACAAAAAACAAAAACCAAACAACAACAAGAAAACACTGCTAGTTTCCAGAACTATTTTGCATTTATTCAAAGCCTTCGTGGAGTAATAAACATGGAAACATGTCACTCATGCCTCTAAATTATATTGAAAAGTTCAGGTACTCCTCTAACAGCACAACTGTGTATTTTGCTTAATGTATTAGAAACAAATATATTAAAATGCATCCATGAATACACTTTGATTACACCAAAGATCCTGTTACAGCCTGTGAATGTTGCAGATTTGAATCTCACTGTATCAGAGCCAGGCAGAATGAGCCAATCATAGCCAACCTTTTTTCACCGCCTTAGACTGTTCCCATGACAGTGGTATCTATTGTTACCATCTGTTTGAACTAACATTAACCTCCGTAAATGTTACATGCCATTGCTAATGTGTGTAAGTGTGCCTGAGCACAATTAGTGGGATATGTCATCAATACATGGATTTTTATTTTAAGTTGCAGGAACTGGTTGTTTTACACACCTACATCTGGCATCATTACTCCGGATAAGCACTAACTAATCCTGCATTTTGTATAATGACCAGTAAAAGCCCAAATTTTGCAGATCACAACACAAGAACAAACAACTCAGTGTTTTCCCGTTACCAAGGACACCTGAACGCAAGAAATACATCTTAAAATTAGGTTTAAATGTGGCCAACGACAAAATACAGATACAACACGCTTACCACTACGACAGTGATACGAGGACGTGCAATTCAATCGTTCTGAAAGTACTTCAACACAGCTGTCTAAACAAGCCGGCTCGTATACTAAAACTTTACATGTATGAGATTTGAGGCCATTTACAACACGTGTTGCATTAGCACCGGTCTCAGGAAAAAATCATGACATACTTGCATAACAGAACATAATGTACTGCACCTGGCAACCCTTTCTGAATATCAGAAGAAGTGTCGCAAATAATATCCAGTTGGGTGAACCAGAAAGCCCAGAAATAATTTACATTCATCGCCTCCAGGAATGTTTAAAATAACCCATGCTTTAATCAATACAGTCATTCCAATAACAAAGTGATGTTCATGTTTGATTTCTTGGAACTCAAATATGTATTTTTTCTTCATATGCGTAATGGATGTAGAAAATGTATTTGTTAAGAAAATCAGTATCTTGGCATTAACTGTTTAGAGTATAAGAGCAATGCTTATCTCTGTGAGTGCTTGCTTCTATTATATCTCTATGCTCACAAGTAATCATCATGATCCTTATAAACTCACCCATTGTGGATCGCTAAGCATCTGTGACAGTTTAAGGCACATTAGCGCTCATTGACCGTGGCGGCATGGCAGCCTGTTAGTCAATAACAAAGAATTAGTGTGATTTTAAATACAATCAGAGCACTGGTAAATGTATATCAATAGAGCACATTTGTATGCTTCTTCTGTAAAACAGTATTTTTGGATAAAATATTGGTGTTTATCTGTTATATTTTAATAGACACTTAAATCAGCAAAAAAAACACACAAATATTTTGCCAAACCACACCTTTCTTTCTTCCAAACCCATTATATTATAATGATCATAATACATACAATACATGTTTAATAATTATTCATAAATAATTTATATGAATGTAACATATTTTGGTTTCCTACAGCTCAACTGGTAAAACATGATGCAAGTAATGTCCAGGATTTGAATCCCAAGGATTTTGAATCCACATACTAATAAAATTGTACAGTACTTTGGAAAAAAACATCTGCAAAATGCATTATAAAAGCATATTTAAATTTTCCACCTTCTACCTCAAATGCCCTTTTTTAACGTGACTGCTCTGAGGTGGATATGCAATATTTTTGGCTGGTGTGTGCAAAAAGTTTTTTTTATTAAATGTTGCGTGAGACTGACAAGGTGCTTCACTCTTAAGTAAAGACTGCCCCCTGCAGTCTAATCTCTCTGACTTTTACATGTTGGAACCGCTTACTAAAGTCAACGCGCAAGGAGGGTTTTGTTATATCAATAACAATAACACTACTTACAAGAAATATTTGTGTATATACCAACTTTAAAAAGGTAATTAGTATGGTAATTAGTAATAATTGGCCATTAAAACGTAAACTATAGATAAAATAATTTATCCAACGTATGGTCTGTGATTTATACTGTTTGCAAACTTTGTTTTAGGTTTAATCTCATAACTTTAGACTCTTTAATAAAAAGAAACCAAATTTTCTTCCATACATTATACCACGAATGGGGAAAACAGAACCAAACCATGTGATAGATCAAATCAAAAGGAATATCCACAGTCAAAAATAATGTTTAATTCATTTTAATGTAATGAAAACTGCAGTTAACTGCAGTTAAAAAACTGTAAAGCAGATTACTGTACTAAAAACAATAAGTAGGCTATGCCTGTGGTTCTCAAACATTTTCAGCCCCCTTGTTTAAGGTGAATCCTTTGTGGGCCCCCCAAAAGAAAACTCATGAAAAAACTTTGTCAAACTTACGATTTTACTTTAAGAATTTAGAAATTTTCAAATTACTTTATATAATGCCAGAACATCTTTTATCTTTGCAGTCTTATTTGTCTGATGTTGAATATTAAGAATGCATATAATAAAAATATTTTATTATTATTTTTTTAAATCTGTGTTTTAAATGCATAATATTTTACAGCCAATCCTGAGTAAAGCAGGCATACAGGTAAAGGTTTTTATATAATTTACTACACTAGAAATTTCTAGGTCCCCCTGGCGGCCCCCCAGGGATTTAAGAACCACATGTCATTAAGGTCAGTCAGCTGTACTGCCAATACACTGCTCTTACACTTTTTATGCACACAATTTTCTTTCTTGTAGGAAACAGGCCAATCTTAATACTTAAAGCACCTTATTACGACCTACTGTGACCTATATAACCTACTACCTTACTAAAGACAACTGCGTTAATCTATTACATAGGCATACTGGTCATAGTCAATAGGAAAGTTAAACAAGGAGGTAAAATCCGATATCAACACACACAAATTAAACTGGGTTGCCTGTAATAATACTGATGAACTAACGTCATCTAGTTAGCAGACTAACTAGCAGGCTTACCTGCAGCTGAAAGACAGGTATTTTCAGTCATCCATCCGGAGTCGGTGATTGGTCAGTTGAATCAGGAAGTACACTGTGCATGTCCGTCAATGAAAACGATCCGATATAAAAACCTGCGCTCTTTTTTTACATCTAAATGCCCGTTACACAATCATCTAAAATAATACACTTTAATAAACACATTTGGTTTTCATTTTAAACGTGAAACAATGTAAAACAATATTCATTAAAATGCAGAGAGAAGGAATATGCACTAACAAAGCAACACGCTTGCTTTGAATCAGCCCGTCATAAACATGTTAATTAAGTGTTGAAATGCAGCATCTTTTTAAACTATCCATGATTAGTTATTGAAAATGTTTTATTATTCGACCTGTATTATTCATACAAAACGATTAATTAAAGGAATGTGAGTTGGAGGTATGTGGTGAGGAAAGTCTGTTCCTTGTTTCCGACGTGCGTTTTGTATGTTGCATGCATGGACTTTACCCAGTTCTCATAGCCACGCAGCAGGATTAGATGGGCTATTTAAACTTTCATACTCATTAAACTTATGAGCATGTATTACCTTTAGAGAAGTTAACTTTTTATTACCGAATAATTTTAAAAAATCGCGTATTGCACGGGTTTGTGGAACTGTTGCAGCCAAATGGAAACTTTCATTAGCTTCACTAACCAAAGTCAAGGGAGGGATCGCATATTCAGGTTTGTATCAAAGGTACAAAGGATGACGTTCCCTAAAACAACATTGGATTGATGTAATTTCCTTTAAAGTTGCATTAAACTGGCGAACTATTAATGCTTTTAGGACAACCCAGTATGCATGTGCTTTGGCGAAATATCTGCTGAAAAACGAAGCGAAAACAAAGCAACTGGTGAAAAAGCTCCAAAGTCTTGAGTCCAACATGAGTTCAGGACGAAAACGTAATTATTGCTAAATATTGCAATTGTTAATTAATAATTACAATTGATAATTGTTTTACTTACTTTTCCAGAATGTATTGTATACCTCTATTCTCACCAAATAATAATAATAATAATAAAAAACAAGTCATTTATTTTCTTTGTCTTTAGTATTAAGGCTTGGGAACACGGTTAACTCTATTCATGCTGCCAAAACCACTCTTCGTATTTCTGACCCCCTGCTGCGCTTTTGCCTTACTATGGCTAACCTGAACCGTGCCCTCTACTTCATTTGTGACAACATACTCTGGGCCAGAAGTATTGGACTCATACGGGGTATTGACAAGGAGCGCTGGAGTCTAAATGCCAGTCGGTTTTATTTTCTCTCCTTGATCATGAATCTTAGCAGAGATGTCTACGAGATCACCCAGCTTATGCTGCAGATGTCTCAGAATAGACACTACCAGCACAAAGTCAACCAGCATCTCAACGACAGCCCGGATGTGGCTTGTGTCATTGTGCCTCAGCTGGATGCGTTCCTCTTCCTGCTTTTTGAGAGCCTAAAAAGTCACCCATCTGTGGCTCTTGATACACTTAAGAATGTGTGTGATCTTTTCATTCCTCTTGACAGACTCGGTGTTTACCAAACAAACGCAGGAGTGGTTGGTTTCTGTGGTCTCGTTTCTTCCATTTTAGGCATACTGTCTGTTCTGAGGCCCAACCTTAAAATCAAGCCATGAGTTTGTGAATTAGATTTATAATTGATGGTTCAGAGTGACATGATAATTGCTGATAAGTAACGGAATCCAACACAAGTACAGAACACTTGGTTTTTTAAGGGTACTTGCTAACGTATATTTAATTTCAGTGTGCACTTAGACTACTTTTAACAAACACAAACAGTTGCAAAGAGAACTTTAGATGTTGTTGAGAAAGGGATATAATACAGAATAGTACATGCCCATAATTTGACAGCTTTTCTAAACGTATGTGTATACTTAACAAAATGAGAGAATAGCAGCAATATTTGATATTTTGCAATGTGCCCAAAGTGTTCATGAGTAACATGAGAGCACCTTGCTGTCAATCTGTTATTGAATAGGTATAATAACAGACCAAGATAAATAATGCTGTATATAATGCATCTTTTAATAGAGATTATCACTTTGGTACAAACTGGAAAACAAATGATACGATCAGGGTAAATTATTTCAGAACGTATCCCTACTGTTTTTACTGACTGCTTTAGAGTAACATGCCCAGTGCAGAAGATACTAAAGCTAGAGATACTAGAGAAGATACTAAAAGGTCTATTTGTGAAATATTCTACCTCATTCTGATAGATTTCAGAGTTGTTTACAGAGCTATATTAGAGGAAAAACAAAAGGGCAGTACGTTTTAACTTTAGGTGCCACAGAGGATTATGTCACTAAAATTCTGTCGTTTCAGTTTTGCTTTTATGAAAGACAACAACTAGATTTCTGTGTAATTTGGTTGCCAGAACAAACTGTTCTATGCAGAAACTGTGAACTCTTAAATAAAGCTATTTTATGCACTATTGAAAAGGTTTTTATGGTTTTTTATGCATTTCCACTTACATGTGTATCAAAAACAATTTAGCAATTATATCATAATACAATTATATATTATACTGGACCTATATAAGATTAAGATATAATACCATAAGCTATAAGACGAAATACATCTGGACACAACATATAATAGGTAAAAAAAAGGTAAAACAAAGCAGGAGACAAATTCATTGTATATTCATTGTAATTTAATTCGGTCCAGTTTATTCAAGGCATCTGCATCAATACATGAAGTTGCCCCATAAAAGAATGAAACAAATGTTAACAATATAAAGAGCAATTGCTATTTTGGCAAATCTATCAGTTTCCAGCCAGATAACAAATCAGGATCAAGGATTAGAGGAACTAACACTGTAGTGACATAAATAACAGATCAGCAGTCTCCACAAGAGAAATGTCAAAGCGCAAAAGTGACACAAAAATACTTCCATAATGTACATGAGGCTATAGGCATAGTTAGCTGATGGGCAGCAATTACACAGACACGGGGACTTTGCAAAGACTTCACTTTTAGAAGGTTTGGTGTTTGTTTTGGGTCAACAAGTTCAATAGAGGACCACTAAGATCATCTCTGTGTGTTCATCAAGTACTACCTTCTGGGAAATCAGACATACTGTTTACCTTTGTTCACATAAAACATGATTCATTCCAAAATTAGGGTTCAAAGGAAGCCTAATACACCCTTTGAAGTTGCCTTCATGTCTTTAAAGGGAAAGAATGCAAAGCTCATTGGAACTTCAAGAAATGTAACTAGTTTAGCCATGTCAACAAAACGTACATATTAAATTTCCTGTGACATATCCAACAGGTAAAGTAATTAATATGTTCTTTCATCAATTAATACATATTTAAAAAAATCAAAACAAAGGTAAAAGAAAACTAAATGTGCTTTAAAACATGATTGTTTCTGCTGTTTAGTGTCCAAATAACAACAACAACAATAATAATATTAATAATAATAACAATAATAAATTATCACCATTATTTAAGGACACTGTACTGTAGTGGTTTGAGCACTGGATGCTGGACATAAATAGTATGATAATATTACCATGGCTTTGCATTTGTATATGTTCTTTCATTTTGATGCTTCAACATTTTCACCTTCCCTCTCATTACACGAGTGACTTCAGGAAATCTAGATTAAATTTGGATTCCAGAACCCATCATATAGCTACACAAAAGAGGAAAGCGGCGGAAACAAAGGTCTTGTCTAACTGACAAGACATTAACATAGGTTCTTCTTAAGTTGGACCTTTAAGCCATCATTCACATATAGTCGTACATATGACGGATTCCACCCTTGTATTCCACAAAGTTTGACAGGATTATCCCAGAGTCTAGAAGATTCCAGGCTTCCCTTATTCTATCCAGTGATTAAACCCTCTATTATAGAAGTCAAGATCTTACAAGTTTACAAATATACATTCAGTAAAATATCAAAATAGAAACTGTGCTTAAGTTCTCAGATAAATCACTGACAGACGGCACACACAGTAAATATAATCATTTTTTAACATCCTGGCTTTATGATTGTACCATAAAAGCAGCCCTGTAGGTCAGAGCTCAGAGCTAAAGATAGAAGACCAACAGTTAGATGGTGAGGAAAAATTAAACAATTTTGGCATAAGATGTGTCTCATATCTAACCAAATTCCTTGTCAATATAACACTTGTGTGCACACATACAAAGACATTTTTTAAAGGGCTTAAGTCACTAGTTGGAGGTCTTGGCCTTTGTGTGACAGATTGGGCTTAGATCCTCAGTCTCCACACCATTACCTTCAGTTTGTGCAGAGGAGAAAAGTGGAAATGCTTTTTCTTGCTCCAAGAACCACACTTGGTCCTGGTGTGTTTCCACTGAGGAGTCTTTTGGTCTGTATGACCAGGCAGAGGACGACAGAAGAACGTCTGGCACTATGAAGGAGTTTGCGTATGATCATAGTCCAGAATCAGACCTTTGATGTGTGACAGTTTCTGATGGAGATACTCGCAACGCTTCTTCTCTTCCCTGTAGCCTGGGAACTTCTGCAAGTACCGAAGAAATAATTGTGAAAAATGATGAATACAAAATGCAATTTAAAACTGAAATGCAGTGAACAGAGAACAAAGCTAGTTCAGTACTAGTAACTAAGCTAGTTCAGTAGAAACTCCAAAAGTGACATCTGCTGGATTGGAGATGAGATTTGCTTTACAGCATTCATACAATATAATTTCAACTTTATATATATAATATAATTTTCTTACCTTTTTATACCGCCTATACTTCTGCATTATTTGATCTTCCATTACCTAAAAAGCAAAATAAAATTTAAATATATTAAACTAACACACACGAAACACAGATATTCACAACATGCATTACGTAAGCGTTACGTAACATTTGTTAAGCCATTATCCTGCAAAACACATTATGCTCACAAATAACCTTTTTTAAACCGATCACTCATGGATCACATTTTAAGAGCACTAAAACGTGCACGATGGCTTCATCCATACCTTATACTCCTGTGTCCCAGGTGAAAGCGTCTTTATTTTTGATCCCAGCTGAACAAACATCTCGGTAACTTTCCCTATGCGCTCATGGAGGTCTATGTACTCGTCATACTCTGCACAAAAATCCTCTGTGTACCTCTGTCGCTGCTCAGAGTCTGTAATAGTGTTGTATTTTCTGAAGAAAAGAAAGATTTCCTTGAACTAAACCAGCAATTATAATCAAGCAAGACTGAAAACACGGTCTCTAGGTAGAATACCACAACAAACCAGTAGGTGGCGGTACATATCAAATAAATTTGAATGATTCAATTTTGGATTATTCAACTGTTTTTATTCAATCTTTTGAATCTTTTAACATGACAGTGCTATTTTGTACGCTTTGAAAGTTAAAATGCTGAGAATTTAAAAGAAAAGCAAGACTTTTGTGTGTATCACATATTCAATTTTTAGACTTATATGGGTGTGTTAACTGTATGGAGCATGCTGATATCAGACTATCTAAAAGATTACGGTTAGTCAACAAGAAACACTGTTATATCATTACTAACGAGCCATTTAGACACCATCCTGCAATGAGTAATTAACTAAAACACCTTTTAAAAAGCACAGACCAATCAAACAAAACCAAATCGTTTTTTACTCACAATAAATAGTCTGGCAGCTCCTCAGGTGAGGCACGGGTGACAGGTGTGTTGGCCCTCTCACGGTCTACACATTAACAAACAAAAATGAGACAGGGTTTGTGTATGCAATCCCGCTGTGCAAACGTATCAAAGTGCCATGCTGCTGATGTTGCTGGAATCATTTATCAAATTTTGAGATAAGGGATGTGAATTGTAGCTAAACCCGTCTGACAAAATAATCAAGATGAACGGACAGTTAAATCGGGCCCTGCATGTCTTACAGAGTGTCACCCCAGCTGTTAGTGAGTTAATCATCCACCACCGCGCTTGGGAAGGGCCCAGACAGCCAGTCACCTCGCACGCATACATCTGTGCGCTAGCACAAAACACAGGAACATTTCCTGCATTGCTTGGCAAGCCAGAACCTGCTCTGCCACCATTTCACTTGAAATGAAAGTGTCTCTCAGAAAGCCATTTCTGTTTGACGAGATGATGACTTGAAGAAGTGGAGACAGGGCGTTCCTGTCCATTAAGTACTTTTATGAGTTGACAGAATGTTTTGTCCGTGTGATGATTATCTGTATGTGATTATTTATGAGCTATCCATCCAACCAAAACAAAACGCTACAAAGTAAGCTAAACCAGGTAAATGCCCTATAATAACCTAGAATATTGATCATCTCGCAATCTGTGCTAATAACAGACAAAATGTGCTGACATCAAACTGTATGACAGGTGTTATCATAAACAGATTGTTGTGGGTGCTAAAATATGAGGTTGAATGTTGTTATATAATATTCTATTATTTTATTGCACATCAGTTCATTAGGATTGTACAATCAGGGCTAGAAATGCTCAGATATGGAAATTTTAGGGCTGCTTTTAATTAACAGCTGGTTGCTTCTGCCTAAACAGTGTGTGTGACTAATTATGAGACTGGTTAAGTTTTGTACTTTACAAAACTGGAATTATCTCCGTTATTACTGAATATTTTAGTCACTAACATTTATTTATTATTTATTATTCATGGTCCTTGGTTTTGCTAGTGACACGCTCTACCAGTTGAGCTACAGGAAAGCTGTGCACCAATAAACAGGCTTGTATTTAATAAGCCAAGTGCACGGATCTAATTATGATCTAAAAGACAGACGCAACACACTCACCATTAATATTTTCCTGGTTCTGTTTAAGATCCGGACTGGTCTCAACCCACCCGGGTTTTAATCTCTCTCTCTCCTTTTCTTTATGTTTTTTCTTCTTTTTGTGCTGGCCGTTCGCTAGCTGCTGATCTGTGCAGGTTTCTGATCCACTTTTGATTGGTGGGTGTTTGAGGCTTGAGGGCGGCTGCCGTGCTGGTTCAGACTGCTCTTGTTTGGGGATACTGTTGGATTCTGTGAGTTTGTGCCGTTGGGAAAGGCTGTTCGGGCTTCGCTGGGCATTGATGGTACTTCTCCCAAACTCCATTTTGCTTTGCAAACTTGTGTTTCCATGGGCGGAAGAGCTACGGCCCATTGAGGAGCTAAGATGTCCATTGGAAGGAGACTGCGAGGGCATGTTCTGGTCTAATAATCGCTGTTTTTTCGGCGTCTGACTTTCTGGATGGTCGGAAGGCACTGGGCGTTTCTGCGAGTAAAGAAAGAATTTTTACAAACTTTGCAGACAGAAAACATCATGCCTAACATCTGAACGAGACGGGCGATAGTGAGAACCAGCAGTTTAATTGGCTTCTGCAAACAACAGTGACTGAAGAGCCTCCAGCATCTCCATAAATAAAGAGCAGATGGTGGCAAACATAATCACCTCCACAAGTAAAAGGAAAGAGAGAACTCTGTTTTGTCCTAGACAATCAATCAAAAACTCAATGACAAACATGTTTTAAGTGCACATGAGAACCAGTTAGTCTGGGAACAATTGAGGTAATAATATTAATAATAATAATAAGAGGTAGTACAGCATGCAAAACAGAGCAACACAGCTTTTACAATGTTAAAAAATAGTTTGCCAACAAATAAAAAAAATATTTTCTCACTTTAATTTTTGTTTATTAATACCATAAAAAGATGCAAGACAGAATGTCCGCGCAACAGTTAATGTTGCTTTATGATACAAAACAAATCATAAACTTAAGCTGTCATTGACTTTGAAATGTACCATAAAGTCATTTGGACCACAACAATAGTGTATCAATACCACTGA
This sequence comes from Botia almorhae, assembly GCA_036877575.1. NCBI lineage: Eukaryota > Metazoa > Chordata > Actinopteri > Cypriniformes > Botiidae > Botia > Botia almorhae. The sequence goes on from JAZGTJ010013122.1 coordinate 13,457, forward strand.
CGCCAACACTACTGGTTCTCAGCTGTCATGTGACCCAATGTGATGACACCAGGCGCCAACACTACTGGTTCTCAGCTGTCATGTGACCCAATGTGATGACACCAGGCTTAAACAAAGTTGACTTTAAAGCTTCTCTCAAACTGCAGCAGTGACTTTCAGTAAAAAATGACTTAACGTAAGGTTTGCTCCTCACAAAAAGCTACTGTATGACTTCAGAAGACCTGAAATATAGCACAGAAGTAATATGGGCTACTTTTTGTCATCATTTCCATAAAACCACCATAAATGTGTCATAAATGTTAATTTTGGGGTGAATGATTCCTTCAACATTAGCCAGACTGGGAAAAATAATCACTCTTTTTTATAGGTACATATTTACCATGGAGAGATTCTTGACAGGGCTGAGGTGGGACGGAGAATCCCCTGAGGTTTTGTGGAATGAATGGTGGGACTGGAAGGTTTTCAACTGGCTACTGCTGCTGCTGCTGCTGAGAGGCTGGAGTTTTCTGGAATATCAGGAAAAGAAACGGCCGTCAAAATGTCATTCCATGCATACCTGTCATCGGGAAACCTTCACTAATTATAGAAAAAAACATTGTGAACCATGCCAAGTTGAGATAAACTTTCCAGTTCCAGAAAGCTATAAAAAGCCTTGCTCACAGGAAATGGAAGAACTAAACAGGAAGAAATTTACATCTCAGGATCAAGGATGTAGATTTGCATGGCTGTAGGTTGGGCTGTTCCAGAACAGAGCGCAAAAACAGCAAAATTCACACCTTCGCTTTTATGCAGCATTTGGTTGGTCGGAACGCCGGGGCTTGTTAGTCTAGTTTAGCATTTCCGAGGAACTGATAACATCTGCAGTTGGACTGGCAAAGACCTCGTTAATGTCCAGCAATGAGAACAATGGTGCCAGATACATTCTCACTCTTCTGGAACTTTCCTCTAGCAATCTGCTTCCTCCAGCTCTTTCCTCTCATAAAGCACAAGAAGAGATCATTTCTCACACGGTCCCTGTTCTGGAACCTAACGGTACCCTATAAAACCTGCCATGCAAATATAATCTAGACTGTTTAATCAAAAATGGGACCGTCAACGTTAAATGATGTTTCAGCAAACAAATCATGTTGTTTAAGGCCTTTTCCTGGGTTTTTTTAAATGTCCAATGTATTGCCAGAACAACCTGAGCTGCCCTATTAAAAAACTTTGGACTCTGATTGGAAGTGCATGTAAAAATTGAGAGATCGAAGTTGAACGCAACGTGTAGACAAGCAACGTGGCAAACCTCCCAAAAACACAACTGCCAAGCTCATATTTGGCAAGACTGCTGCAGTTTATTCTTCTATTGTTCCGGATGTGAATGTTGCTGCACAGAAGCTTTCAGCATAATTCCACTCAACACCACAGCATGGTGAATCGCACAGCTTCCTGCTCAGGCAGGCCTATTGACCACATCATCTGTGCTAAAGCAGAAACTTAACAGGGCATTGAGGTGGACTGAGAGGGCAAGCCTGGGTCTTAAATTTTGGATGACAGGACTCTTGACTAACAAGAGCTGACAGTTTATTGAGGGAAGTTAGGAAATAATACTGTTGTGAAAGCCTGAGAAATTACTAAACAAAACTAACATGAGAGTACACCCGAACAGGGCAGATTTGACTGAGGTAAATCAGGGTCTGACTAGTCCATAAACGCCAAAATCTGGTAGCATTACAGCTTATTCTAGTCAAGACCCGCCTATTTAGACAGGAAGAGATAGTCTGATTGACATCTTAAGCAACCAATCACAGCTTGTTTTGCTTTTACGTGTGAATTTGATCTGAAAAATA
>JAZGTJ010013123.1:0-15284 GCA_036877575.1 Botia almorhae
ACCCGACCCGCAACCGATCGTCACTTTAATCATTCTAATGATGATAGGTCAGCGTGGATCGTTCGTTATTAACAGCAGATTCAGTGAGCTAATCTGCGCATTTCTGATCGTAAACTGTTTAAATTAACATTTATTTAAAAAAAACAAAAGTTTGTCTTTCAAATACATACACAAAGTTAAAATAAGAACTTTTAGTTTTTACAGATACAGGAAAAAGATAACAAAAACGGTGCCACTTCAGCCTAAACGCCAGCTATGTTATGTTTACTTGGCGTTTTTCTTTGCACTATGCAAAAACAGAATGGCATCTACTGTGCCAGGATTCAGGCGATTCCGCCTCGCCTCCAAAACGCGGCCAGCTGCACTGAATGAGACTGATATATTTTATGAATTAAAATGAATAAATTAGAGTTAGGGTTACCAAGCATTGTTAAAACATGCCAGCATAATGCTAAAGTTATACTTGCCCTTGTGTTAGAAAATGACAATTTAAGCCAACATAAAAATTTTGCCTCAAACTTTATTATCTAATTTGTCCATCTTTTATACAAATAATCGGTGTATTTGGCAGTCTATCATTATAGAGCGACACTATAAATATGAAAATCAGAATACAATTCATTAATAGTAGTTTGTTATTGGTGCTGTAGAGGAGCTATAAAAAAGACTTTGTTAATCTACAGCTGTGTGTATGTTATAGGCAGCTGGACTGGGTCGATTGCGGCCCAACACTTTAGTTCTGGGCTTTAAGAATGACTGGAGGATTGGGGATATAAAGGATGTGGAGACCTACATCAACCTCATTCAGTGAGTCTGAAATTAAGCACAATTTAGAAACATCTTCAGTTACTAAAGAAACTACAGTTCAGTTACAGGCATCAATCAACTCTGGATCAATGATGGTTTTGTTCCCATACACACGTTATATCAGTAGTAAGGTTGTGTTCTGTTTGTTTTTAACAGTGTGTACAGTGAAATATTAATGACCAAATGGAAATATTCTGTGTCTGTGTGTGTGTCTGTGTGTGTGTCTGTGTGTGTGTCTGTGTGTGTGTCTGTGTGTGTGTCTGTGTGTGTGTCTGTGTGTGTGTCTGTGTGTGTGTGTGTGTGTAGCGATGCTTTTGATTTTCAGTATGGTGTTGTCATCCTCCGAATGAGAGAAGGACTCGACGTTTCTCACATTCAAGGTCAAGGTACAGAACTGTACACACAACATCACATCCTTTTCCTGACCAATCAAAACTCTTCTACACGTGAAGAGAAACCACATGCTCATGAAATGTTAGAATCAAAAAGCTGCACTTACTGCGCGTCACTGATTGAAAGCCCTCACTGATCTCCACAGACGAAGCTTCAGTCATGAAGGATGTGGTGGTCTCAGTTGACATGAGTAAAGACTCCGATGGAGATTCCTCCAAAACCTCCTCAAAGGCCACCAGTGTCCAGAACAGCCCTGCTGTCCAGAAAGGTGAGCATGTTAAACTTTTACATGCTGTTGCTATAGTGAGGGACATGACATGCTTTGACCTGAATGTGGTAAATGTGCTAGACCTAATGATGTTTAGAGTTGATCTTTTGAAATTCTCACTCTTCCTTAGTTTTGGACAGGAAGTTGTTTGGGGACCTTCTAATCTTGGAACCAGATCTTGTATAAAATACTCCACCTCACCCCACGCATGTTCTCTGAAGTGGTTTTGTGTAAAGTTATGTGTGCAGAGAATGGAAAGTGTTTGCATGTTTAGTGATGTGATCTTGTGAGACTGAAGTGTGTCCCAGTGGCAGCTGATGTTAAAGGCTTCTCGGTTGACTAAGATAATAATAATAAAAAATAAACAGAGCTGCAGAATCAACAGAGGTCGAGCAGATGAGAAAACTGGTGAGTGGGTCCACATGCGGCATATTTAAAGGAACAGAAATTTAGGGATGCAGTTATTTTCCATTTAGCTGATTGGTAAGTCGGGCAGCAGTAAAGAGATGCTTTACATGCAGTCAGAATTCAGGGCTGCTTTTCAATGGCTGTAAAACAAGGTACTTTATGGGATCAGATTGTTAGTTCTGGCATCTACCAGCAGTAGTCAACTGGACCATGATAACCAGACCCATTAAGAGCTTTCCCTTGCAGAACAGAAATCATTAAAGTTGCCATGTGTTCAGATTGTCTTGGAGATCTGCTTGTACTGTGTGTGTGTGCACGTGTGACATTATTTCTGTGTTCATGCATTTATTATGAAACAGTATGTCATTAATTTGGAGTAACGTGAGAAATAAACAATGAATTATCACTTTAGCAAATGACCTGTAAAGGTTTGACATGACTGGATGCAACTAAATTTAAATGTGAATGTGTGAATTGTCATATCATTGTGACATTTTAAACCTACAATAATCGTGTACGTTGATTTCTAAAAGACACCTTCTCTGGAGTTTTGAGCCTCCAGTATTTGAGTGTGTTTGAGGGTGATGACAGTGTTTCCATTGCAAACAGCAGCAGAACAAACAAATCTTAATGTTCGACTGATGCATGCATTTCTTATTGCCACGTTTTAATCCTCCTGTGTTTTTCTTTCCCCAACAAACACACACACACTATCCAGAAGAGGATGATGATGGCAACACTCGACCGCTGTTGAAGAAAGGCAGGACACATACCACTCATGTTCTTACTCTCTGCTAATTCTGTCTTTGAATGCCCCTGTTTCAGGACTCGCTGCTTTATGACTGTTTTCTGCTAGTTTGGACTCTAATGTCAGTTCCTGTGTGTGATCTGGTCTCTGATGTCAGTTCCTGTGTGTGATCTGGGCTCTGATGTCATTTCCTGTGTCTTGCAGAATTGCTTCTCTTTTCCCTGAAGATTTCTCTCTCCTCTGTCTGCTTGGTTCTGAAACACACTGAATATCTGTAACATACCTGATTTGTATATGTTGCTGAAAAATCTAAAGGTGTGTGTGTGTGTGTGTGTGTGTGTGCAGATAAGAAGAGCCCTACAGTTCCTCTGAATGTAGCTGATCAACAGCTTTTGGAGACAAGCCAACGGTTTCAGAGGAAGCAGGGGAAGGGCACAGTTGATGTCTGGTGGCTCTTTGATGATGGAGGTGAGTTGGCTTTCATACATCTTCACAGCTGTGCTTGTATATAAACATGTATATAATATACATAAATACTGTGTTTACCACTCTATTGACAATCCTTAAATATTGATGTACAAACTCCCTTCAAGCTTTTTGTAGATAAATTTTTACAGTTAAATGTTTCTTTAAAAGAATGCACTTTAAGCACCTGTTGACTGATTAGTATTCACACTGTGTGTCTGTGACCTCACTGCAGTGTTGGATACTGAGGTGAGGTTTTGATTGCTTTCTCTTGTCCCATGTGATTGCGATTACATGGTGCAGATGACATTACATTGGTTATTCTTATATGCAAGCAAAAGCACATGTTGGGTGTCATGCCAACGCCAAAGCAGCTTTGCGTATCATAGAACACTGCTGGTTTCTTAAAGGTGTGTGTGTGTGTGTGTGTCAGGTCTGACTCTTCTGATCCCCTATCTGATCAACAATAAGAAGAAATGGAAGGACTGTAAGATTCGAGTGTTCATTGGTGGAAAGATCAACAGAATCGACCACGACCGCCGAGCGTGTGTACCATTACTTAAACATACTTAATCTCTCTGGAATGCCTTTTATATTTCATAATTATCAAAATCATAGCAGGTCTTTCCTCAGATGTCTGTGTCAGTCTTGCAGTTTGATCATAACCTGTAGCTGAACGCTGCTGGTCTGGGATCAGGAATTAGTGGAGTAATGTCATCATTCACTATCTCTGTTTCTGTAAATGAACATGGAGGTTTAGTTCAGGACAAATATTTCCATTGTCTTCCCAACTGCAGCAGGGCCTTTTTTGGCAGTAATTAGATTATTGTTACCTTCAGGTCATAGAAATGCCCCGTGGAAACTGTGAGATGTTGTGCAGTACGTTTATTTTGCGTTTGTTTTAGAGCATGAAACTAAAATAAGATTTAGAATTAGAAAACGTAATGTACAGAAACTCCTCAATCACTTGAAGACCATCTGAACTGGTGAGATGGAAACCAATATTACATCAAAAGAAGACGTGAGAAATATAACATGCATTATTGATTGTTATGCTCAATAAGTCATGTTCATGTTCATGTTGCGTTTCATGTTGCGTTTCAGAATGGCCACATTGCTCAGCAAGTTTAGGATCGATTTCTCTGACATCACCGTCCTGGGTGACGTCAACACAAAGCCCAAGTCAGAGGGGTATGAACATCTTTTATTCCATTAAACTGGCATCTACTGAAACTCATTTCCTCCTGCAAGTTTTCTTTGGGTTTGAAAACTTATTTCTTAGTGTTTATTGTGGTCTGAATAATTACATGTATGGAATGTCATTCAGAAATAACTATGCGACTGTAGGAGTATTTTAAAAACACATTTATGAGAAAACCTCAACACGCTGTGTGTGTGTGTGTGTGTGTAAACAGTTTGACAGAGTTTGCTCAGATGATTGAGCCATGTAAACTAAAGGAAGATGACATGGAGCAGGAAGCTGCTGAAAAGATGAAGAGCGAGGAACCCTGGAGAATTACAGACAATGAGTTGGAGCTCTACAAAGCCAAGGTCTTAATCATTTCTAAAGCACACTTTAAACTTTAAACTGATCTGCCTCAGCCTGTATAGTATTTGGCTCATGCCAAATGTTCAGTTAAGTGTCGAGATTTAGGAAACTTTGGTGGTAAATCAGGAATATTGGACAATTTCTATGCAGACTGTAAGCAAAAACTAACCTATACAACAGGGGCTACATAAAACACACAAAATTTGTAAAAAGAAAAGTTACAAAAATCATACAGGACATACATAAAATTTAAATGAGGAAAAAACAATATTTGTATCAATTATTCTTTATCTGTTGGTAGTCTGTAGTGGGAGTCTGAGGCAGAATAGAGAACTCTGAATATGCTGTCTAGGAGCCCAGATCAAGCATTTAATACAACATGAAGCATTTCTATAAACAAAACTGCCGTGCTGCTTTATGTATGTCCTGTCAATCACTTTTTTTATTCCACACTTCAAATTTTCACCTGTTGTTATATTGTGCTTGTACAGTCATTTGATGCAACACAGGAGGTAAAATGGTCTTTAAGACTTGAAAACGTACAACAGATACGTCTTCAGATGTATCCGTACTAAAAAAGAATAACTTGCCACTCTATATGCAGATCTAAAGACTTCTGGAGATGATCAACCTTTAAACAAAGTATAGGAATCAACAGAGGTGAATTTTTGTGTAAACAGAACCCAAAGTGGGAAAACAAAAGAAACTGAAAAGGACCCAAAATGGTCTCTTAAGGTACCCACCCCCAAATGAAGCAAGACATGATGCTAAGAAGGTCCACATCTCGGAATAGAAAGTTTAAGCAGTTGAAAAAAGAAATAGACTTTCTAATTAGAAACAAAGTCTTAAGCAGTTAAGGGCATGACCCTAAATCCTTGTACTTAATGAAATGGAGTTGTCAGTCATATCAAAAGCAACATTATTTACAGATACAACTAGAAATACAACTAGTACAGCATAGGGTTAGGCATGGGTCCATGTCTTGGCATGGGTGTATGATTTAATGGTTTCCACTGTGCCTTGAATGTGTTGCAGTGTTATAGAGCCACTGTAAATTGAATCAAAACAGAAAATCATGTCTGATTAGTGTGAAATGATGGTATATAGATGATCATTCACTGTTTTTCCCCCCCAGAGTAATCGTCAGATCAGACTGAATGAGCTGTTGAAGGAGCACTCAAGCACAGCAAACCTCATTGTCATGTAAGACAGATTAAAACACTTAGTGCCACATCAGATTTGCATCTTGTATCTTAACTTTCTCATTAATAACTTTTACATAATGTTAACCCCAACACAATTGCGCTCGATTATGTTTGTGCCTAATTGTATCCTCGCTATTGAGTGATTTTTCAGAAACATACACTGTTTAGACACAGCATACTTCAGTAATGTAGGATGTTCTCTAAAGGACACATTTTAGTCATGAGGTAGATATTTGTTTCAAATACCTTTAGTACCATAAAGTGATTGTTAAGGACATGCATGATTGACATGTATGCAAGGTCAGGAATTGCTCCTCTCCTTATAAAGAACATGTTTGTAAGGTCACCTCTGCCATAAACCCATCCAGTGAGCGCACACTGCAAACCATGAGTTCACAAACACCTGGAGCAGTGGACAGCTATCACTGCAGAGCCCGGGGAGCAACTGGGGAAATGTGTCTTGCTTGATGGCACCTCAGTTGTTACTTGCTGGCTTTAAGTTTTGGCGTTGAGAGAAGCTGTGACTTTCAGGTTACATGTTTGATTCTCTACCTATTAGGCCATAACTGCCCTGTGTGCTTTATAAACACTGTTACAACAAATATATGATGAAAACAATTGGTGTCATGTTATTGGGGTTACCACTTAACAAAAACTCCCTTATTTATTTGTCCTTTTCCAATAATCAGAAATGTGTTCATTTGGGTGACAGTTTGCTTTGAGGCATTAAAGGTGACTGGTCACCATGACTAATGGTCACCATGACTAATGTAGTTTTTGCATTGCAGGAGCATGCCGCTAGCCAGGAAAGGAGCTGTATCCAGCGCTCTGTACATGGCCTGGCTGGACACGCTATCCAAAGACCTGCCGCCCATTCTGTTAGTTCGTGGAAACCATCAGAGCGTCCTCACCTTCTACTCGTAAAGAGTCACAGACACATGTAACGCACACTAATGAGCATACACCTTTCTGTAGATCACTCGTTTTAACAGCGGAAACAAACGTTCATTCCAATGCGTTCCTTCCCTCAGCAGGGAGGATGTCCAGACAAAAGATCAACATTTGATGTTTTCTGTTGTCTGAGTCAAAGGTTTTGAGCACACGTTCTTATTTCGTATGTGTTTCGAGCACACGTGATCTATTTTTTTATTATTATGACTGTCACAGCTTTCTAAGTTGTGAATTTTTCTCTTTCTTATAAGTTGCTCTGGAATGAAGCAATAATCACCTCATTTTGTCACTTTGAAGAAAAACAATTCTTTGCAATACATTTTATAGCCTTATGGATGTGCCTTCCTATGCAATTAAATTAAATTCTTAAGCTTACTCTAATTGGCAATTTATACTGAAGTAGATTTTAGGTTGACTGATTGTTTTTACTGGCTTTGAAATGTAACGCTTCCTTGATTTTCTGATGCGTTTTGGGGATTTTCTGATGTGAGTGGGTTGATTTGAAAGTGTCTGCTGTGCTGCATTGCAACCAAGACCGGTTTCTTCTCTTCATCGTCTTTTAGGCATTGTGTTGAGTTGTGGACACTCCATGTTTTAATGATCAGCCTAAAGCTGTTAAACCTGAGGGTGATTCGTATCAGCAGAACTGTTCGTTTTCCCTCATGTTCAATGAGGTGGTTTATGACAAGTCTGAAAGAAACAGACACGGCAGATTCGTTCAAATCAACGACTAACAATAAACGAGATATAACTTCTGCAATCAATTTTTACAAACAGAGAATCTTTGCCTTAACTAATAAAGTCATGATTGTTTTTTATAATGTCTAAGCCATACTGGCTGATGAGTTGATGGATTTGAGGTCTGAATTCTGTATGTAATGTTGGGTGTCACTCGTTTATATTGTATTAAGTTTTTCTCATCTTTACAGTTGAGGTTTTTTAGGTGATCACATTGTTCTTGTGTATCTTCACAAACCCCACTTTTCCATCATTTTATATATATAAATATACATATACATATATATATCCCCTCAACTTGTACAGACTTGTATCCCCTCGACTTATACAGATCAAGGTCAGACCATTACTGTAATGTCCACTATAATTCATTTGATGGGTCTTCCCTTCATTTGATTCTAATTTCATTGGCCAGTGCGTTCCTGGAGATAAAGGCCTCAACCAGAAACATGAAGCGTCGTGGAGTGTAGAAATGGTTTTCTGTATTAAGACTGATCTGTTGCTCTGTGCAGGTGAGTTGTGTTGTTGTTGTGTTGAACCTCAGAATCAAGTGTTGTCTTGCATGTCTGAATGTCTGTAGTTTGTCTGCTTGATTCTGGTGATTTATGCTGGGATTTCAACAGATGTTTCGTGTATGATCCAGGCCTTAGCTAACCCTTCATGACTAACTGAACAGATGTTCAATCAGTGTCGTCACATCACCTGCAGTCCCGCTGAACAGCTCAGACTCGCGTCACTTTCCTTTTTATTTTTAACACTAATCTTTTCTGTCTCTGAGGTGTCACATTATTGCAGTTTCTGTGTATGTGAGATTCATGCGGTTCACAACACAGTTTGTGTACCTGAGGAAAATTCATACAACAATGTTAGAATCAATATATTCATATTTATAGTTCTCAATATAAACTAGTATTTAAGCGTGTGCTGCATGTGTACTCTATTTTAAAGTGGATGGAGTTAGCTGAATTGATGGTACATTTTTACCTGTTACAAATCTGTTCTGTGTTTGTGTCTTTGTGTGGCTGTACAGCTCACATACACCAAAATATCCACAAAAGCACCATTTCAACTATTACCTGTTACCTTAAATTATATAGTTGTATTATTATATTTAGATATACAAAGTCACAAGCATATAGTGTGTGTCGGTCTTTACTCACTGATGTGTAGAAACATGTAGCTGCAGCTTTCAAGCTCTGAGGTGTTATGAAAGTGCCTCTGAAATGTTGCTGTTTTCTGTGACACTGTAAGATGAAGTTTTTTTTATTTTTGTACTGTTTCACAGCCTGCAAAATGTTTTTGCCAAAGTCTGTTTTACTCGGCTGGAAATGTTTGAAAATAAGTTCAAAACAAAGTTCAATGGTGTCTCACCCTTCAGCTCTAGCTCATACTGTACTTACAAACCTGTACAAATCTTTATAGCCTGAACACATTAATGGAGAGAGTCGAATAGTTGCAAATTATGGTTAAATATTTTAGTTTAGTTTCTATATATGCTAGTTTTAAATAGTGGTTTTCAGATTTTTCTTCTTTTCTCCCTGTTTTACAGTTTGGTCACATTTCTATCTTTTTCTTTCTGAGGAAACTGTTAGTCAGAGGTTTGTTTTTCCTGCTTTTCTATGCGGGTGGATCCAAATGATCATAACAGTACAGTATATTAAAACATTACTGTACTGTTATGTGACATTTTTTCTAACATTTTAACAGTTAAAGTATCAATGCTTTGTACATCCTTATTGCAAAATACAAAAATAAACATGAAAATCAGACATTGTTGTTTGTCGCTGTAGTTTGTTATACTAAATGAATTGCTTGTGTTCTTCTCTTTAATAAACACGAAACATCAGGTGGCCCTAAACACTGCCTCGCACAGCTCCTCTTCTCATGAACATATTGTTTTTGAAATGCTTTTATATGACTGTTTATTTGGTGTCCATATGCTGTAATGTCCACTGAGGTAACAAATGAATGTTAATGTTTAATATTGCTTTAAAGGATGATGGTTCGGGCTGAGCTGCTCAGCTGCTGGATAAGTGAATTGTGTTCATGATTGTAATACGTTTTTACAGGTTTAGGTTGTTTTGAGGTATCTAGTGTATGTCTTAACAGTACAATGATGTTTATAGACATTTAATCTGTGAAGTTTAAACCTATAAACTTAAAATTCTTGTCAAATTTTACTCTAAGATTATCACTTAATGAAATGTCGAGAAAATAATTATTTTCTAATTTTGAAATGTTTTGTCCTATGTAGTATTCTTTACAAGACATGTAATTAGTTTGAAGTGATGGTCCTTCATATATCAGGTTTAAGCAGTAAACCTCTGCCTTTATTCTGCTACTGTTTATAGACCACCAGCCATCACAGACGTCCTTAAAGAATTTGCTGCATTTCTTTCAGAATGAGTTTTAATAGATAGAAGCTTAACTGTTCATTACAGCATCCATGTTGATAATCAAAAAGATGCTTTAGGACTCCATTGGTATCCAAAAGGTGTGACCGGACCTGTTCTGTTTTGCGAACTGGATGTGGCAACCATTACCTAGTCTCTTTAAAATGTCCTGTAGCTGTGTACTGTGGCTCCTCTTCGTTTAAAGAGCATAAAGACAAATGTTGGCACTATGACCATCACACTTCAATCCTTAAAAAAAGCAACTAGAAAAATGGAACAAAGATGGAAATCTACAAACTTTTTTCTGCAAATGTGCAGAAGAACGGAGTTCACAGACAGGTCTGTTGGGTATGATTAATAAAACAATAAAATCATCTAAATCGTCACTGTGTATATTGGACCCTATTAGAACTAAATAAAACTAAACTATTTAAAGAGGTCTTCCCTCTTGTGTCGGAACCTCTACTCAATATCATTAACTCAACACTAACCATAGGATATGTCTCAGAAGCTTACAAAATAGTTGTTAGTTATCAAGCCCCTTATTAAAAAGCCACAGCTTGACTCGCAACAATTAGAAATTCTAGACCAATCTATAATCCGTCATTAGTGGTGCTTGCGAAGCAACGCATTACTATTGCTCTTGCATACTACTACTTTCTCTGGACTAAACTTCGGTACATAACTTGTCCCGCAAGGTTTGTTGTAGACCCATGAATGAGGGCTCAAATCCACCGGCTTATTGAGGAGAGGTTAGGGTTAGAGAAGTGATCAGGTGTACAATGTTTCTAGGACGTACAAAAACATGGGTAAAAAATTCCTTGGACCTAACATTGGGTTGAATATTGTAACCTCATAGCTCTGCATCCGAACGTCTTAGAGAAGTGGGGTGGGCTCATATTGCTAGGCTTAGTTTAGCAGCAACAAATGGTGACATCACAACTTCATAGCCATACCCTGGCAACCAGTTACAGTACCCTAGCAACTGCCCCATAGATCTCTATTGAAAAAAAATTGCATAGACATACATTTAGCAGACGCTTTTATCCAAAGCGACTTACATTGCATTATACTACACATTGATCACTATACATTGAGTATGTGCAATCCCTGGGATCGAACCCATGACCTTGGCGTTATTAACGCCATGCTCTAACCACTGAGCTACAGGAAAGCTCATATACATAGCTTTGACATAACATTGGGCAGATGTTTGTGATGTTATAGCTCAGCATCAGAGTGTCTTCAAGACTTGGGGTGGTCTCATATCGCTCGGCTTAGGAAGCAGCAACAAATGGTGACGTTTCAACTTCATAGCCACGCCCTAGCAACCAGTTACAGTACCTTAACATCCACCTCATTGTAGTAAAAGTAATCTCAAAGTAATCTTTAATTATTTCCATGGAAACTGTCCAGTCATGCCCTAGCAACCATTTAGCACACCCTAGCAACCAACATGAATTAGCTATATCACCGCACCAAAACTTGACTTGAGCTGTCAGTGTGCTTTAGGTATTGCCCTAGCAACTTCCTGACCACACCCTAGACCACATCATAAATGTCATATGTTATGTTATAAGCCATATTATATCTGTTTTAGTATATCTCTCTAAATCATGCCATACGACATGACATACGAAATCAAGTCACACTAATATCATGCTAAGTCATGCTAGCATCATGTTATCTAGCATGTGCTATCATTATGATAAAACGTTTTATTATTCTCAAGTTTTGCCACAGCACCACTCACATGCTCTTCAGAAATCGTGTTCTTTTAATTATTGTTCTGAGCCTCTAATTCTGACAATCACCACATTTTCCACAGATCTTCAGACTGGTGTGCTATACCTTTTGTAAGAGATCAGACTTAATGTCTTCCTAAAACATGGGAGGAAACTTCCCAAAAATCCTATAAACACATTGATGGATGTTTAGACAGGTTGATATTTGTGTCCAAATTCCAAATGTCAGAACTCACAGACAGCTCATAATTCTCTTTCGCATTATATTATCTTAAAAATAATAAAGTGCAGCACATGCTTTCTGCTCCTGACACAGAATAGGTTGTTCACACATGTACGACCTCATGAAAAGATTACTGTAATTTATTACTGGGTGATTCAAGAGATTCAAAGCATTTATTGTCATATGCACAGTGAGGACATAGAGAGGTTTCCCTGTACAATTAAATTCTTTGCTGTCCACAGTGAATGCCAGGACAATTATACAAAACTAAGTAGAAACATATGAAATAAGGCACACATAATAATAAATAAACTCTGAAATATAGACTATAGAAATATGGACTACTGACATGTGCAGTATTTGCACATTTTCAGTACTTTTCAGTAGCAGTTTGACTTGATGTGCAAAAGACATCTGGATGTGCAATGTGCAGAACGGTCCTGTGCAAATTGAATATGAAAATAGTAGCTATATTACAAGTGTGTAATTTAGATGCATATACATAGTGATGATGGGAAACAGTCCAGCAGTAATGAAATCAGTTATTTTCAGCTACCTGGTTAAAAGTCTTATGGCTGAGGGAAAGAAAGAGTCCCTTAATCTTGTGGTCCTGCATTTCACACTCCTGTACCTCCGTCCTGAGGGGAGGAGTGTAAACAGTCCATGTTGTGGGGGGGTGGGGTCTTTAATGATGGAGGCAGCTCTCCTGTGGGTTCTGCGCTGGTAGATTGTCTGCAGAGAGGACAGTGGAATCCTGGTGATCCTCTCAGCAGTCTTCACCACTCTCTGCAGTTGTCTGCGATCCCTCGCAGTAGTGCTGCCATACCACACTGTGATGCAGCTAGTCAAGATGCTCTCCACAACACAGCTGTAGAAGTGCTTGAGGATCTTGGGAGACATGCCAAAGTTCATGTGGAATGACGATGTTGAAGGCAGAGCTGTAGTCGATAAAGAGCATCCTGATGTAGGTGTCCTTATCTTCCATAGTTAGATTGTCCTTCAAGTGGTTCAAAACAAAGCAGCTAGAGTTCTTACCAGATCAAAGAATCATGGGCATATCAGACCAATTTTATCATCACTGCACAGGTTGCTTATTAAGTTTCATATACATTTCAAAATTTTGCTAATAACCCATAAAGCATTAAAAGGTACAGTACCTCTGTCCATTACACACATTACAGTCTCAAAATTCTGGTCTGTTAACAGTTCCCAGAATATCAAAATCCACTAAAGGTGGTCAATCTTGTTCCTACTTAGCCCCTAATCTTTGGAATACCCTTCCCAGCCTTGTTTGGGATTCAGACACACTTAATTAGTTTAAGGATTAGTTTAAATCTAGATTAAAGACTCTTTAATCTTTTCAATCTTGCATATACCTAATTCCATAAAAGATATAAACATGTTTATACCATAGTAGTTATCAGACCGACAGAACCAGCTCTGGCACAGCCTGATAAATCCATCGCACCCAAAGAAGACTCCTGAGGACGCCAGAGACTGACATCACTAGTTCTGGTTCTGGTCCACTGTCGCCTTTGCTTGCTCACTGTGAGACTACTGATAAACATATTAAGACATATTTTACAAATATCACTTTCATCCGAACAGGTCCAAATACTCACTGAACCATAAGCATTTATTTATTCATTTCTTTATTTGTTTACTAATAGTTCCAGCTATTATTGCCAGTGTACATTTTACAAGACTTTTGCTAAATTCTGTTTTCTGTCCTTTCCTAATTGAATGTTATCATAGTAATACTGTGAACTCCACAAATATTGATTTTCTTTAATAGATCGACTAGTTTGTCTAAAACCTGATTCTGTAAAGCTGTTTTGCAACAGCACAAAATTGTGAAAAGCACTATATAAATAAAAGGAACAAACTTGAACATGGACTATCAAGTTGACAGTTGCTTTTTCACAGTGATGTAAAACAGATTTAATTTAATTTACATTACAGAGAGATGTTGGAACGTTTCAAACAAATGACAGTGTTAGTGATTATCTGTGATTTTAGCAAGGCTAACTTGAAAAAGTGAACAACGTAAACTTGTTGTGAAAAGCCCGCCACTGATGATATTGTCCTTACTGACTGACTGATGTGTCTGCAATAAAAGTTGACCGTTATGTTTAATTCAAGGGTAGTAAAGCTGAGATTGCTGTTTTCCTCATACTAATAGAATCTCTGCTCATACTGTGTGTGAGTGACGCGTGTGAGTGTTATATATAACACTGTTAACTATATATAATATATAACATATATATATATAATATATAACACTGTTAACACTGTTATAATGTTAACTGCGGATAAGAAACACAGCGTCATGTCATAAAACAGTGATGTTTTTTCAGACATGTCAAAAATACTTCCCAGAATCGTTATTGTGCCATATATCAGCACGCTGTGATTATTTTCTGCAACAAAACAGGTAGATAATATTTCATCTGGTAATACAAGTCTAATTTTCACTCTATTTATGATTGTCTGAGCCAGTCATTTCCTGACATCTATAATCAGCATTTTAAGAGCCACACTCGATTTGACAGCCAAAACAAACATTCTGAGCATTCTGAGTAATGCACTGAAAGCAAAAGTAATATTTGTAATGTTTTCTTAATCTTTAAACACAATTACAGTCTCTCAAGTAAACTGAGAACTTTTTGTATAAGAACTTTTTGTCTCATATAGACGTGCTTTATGATAACTTTTTGTCTCATATAGACGTGCTATATGAGAACTTTTTGTCTCATATAGACGTGCTATATAGACGTGCTATACAAAAAGTTCTCATAATATAGACGTGCTATATGAGAACTTTTTGTCTCATATAGACGTGCTTTATAAGAACGTTTTGTCTCATATAGACGTGCTTTATAAGAACGTTTTGTCTCATATAGACATGCTATATGAGATGGTTTTGTCTAATATAGACATGCCATATGAGATGGTTTTGTCTCATATAGACGTGCTATATGAGATGGTTTTGTCTCATATAGACGTGCTATTTGAGATGGTTTTGTCTCATATAGACATGCTATATGAGATGGTTTTGTCTCATATAGACATGCTATATAAGATGGTTTTGTCTAATATAGACATGCCATATGAGATGGTTTTGTCTCATATAGACATGCTATATGAGATGGTTTTGTCTAATATAGACATGCCATATGAGATGGTTTTGTCTAATATAGACATGCTATATGAGATGGTTTTGTCTCATATAGACATGCTATATGAGATGGTTTTGTCTAACGTAGACATGCTATATGAGATGGTTTTGTCTAACATAGACATGCTATATGAGATGGTTTTGTCTAACATAGACATGCTATATGAGATGGTTTTGTCTAACATAGACATGCTATATGAGATGGTTTTGTCT
>JAZGTJ010013124.1:0-15282 GCA_036877575.1 Botia almorhae
ACTTGAAATATGATTCCCGTCCACAGCACAAACGCTGCAGGATTACTTACACCACAAATCTGACGCTCAGGTTTGTTCACATTCAAACTCAATGTACGAGCAAAAATAACTGCAACACTTTTGTTTCCGGTCCTTTATTCAAATCCATTGTGTGTCTTCACCACTGCCTGTAACTGATAAGAAACGGAATATGGAAGCTGTTAGGCACACTTCATTTCAATGCTTAAAGTCACTTGTGTTTAATAATTGCAAATCATTGCCTGTATGAGCGTACAGATCTGTTCTCTATCACCCAGGCGTCGCGACGCGCTTCTCTAATTGTCTACGAAGATTCCGCCCGTGTTGTTTCTCATTTCTGTCTAATAAAGCACACAGTGTGCCGCACTTCTCGTGCACGCTTTGTTACATTCAGATCGTTCTTATTAGATCGCACTTGAGGCGTGAGGGCTCTTCAGATTTGATTGTAGTGGAGGCGTTTGCCATGATCGTTGGATTTCTTGTGTAAGCTCATTTAATAGTGATGAAGAACACAATATTTCATGACTCCCGAGGGCGTACGGATATCGAGAGCGCCGGCCGCTGAACTGTGTGGACATACGCGGTCAGCATTTCATTTGGACTTAAACGGCTCTAAAAGGCACTTTTCTGATATTAACTAACCTGAAAAGACACGCCAACCTCATTATCTGCTGCTGTCAGGGACGGAGAGAAAGGCACAGTCTGCCAAAGGGTCTTATTTAATTCTCGTTCTATACTCCTCTTCTTCTTCTTTGCATAGCTGAGCCTTGTGAGGTGAGAAAAGTCAATCTGTGCGTACGAATATTTTTTATTCTTTAAAAATTATTTTTCATTCTTTATTTATTGGCGCAATATGGCTGATGAGTGGGCAGAGAAGCTCTGGGTTGCGACCAAACCGACAAACAAACGGCAGCCTTGGAGGAATCCTATTGCAACAGTAAGATCTACAGAGAGATGAGTCACACCAACATGAAAACTATAGGCTGGTCAGATGCCTTCAGTGATCTTGAGGAGGTGAATCATGGGATTGATTTTACGCCCGCCCACTTGACGTGCATCTATACACACATGCACAATAGCATGCATGTCAACAGCTTAGAATTGAGATGTCTTTATCAATTGAATATAACCTAATAAAAAAACTGTGGATCTGTGGAACTGCAGATGTTCTCAGGTCTCATACGTTTCTCGGCTCTTGCTAGGCTTATGAAACGTGTTGGATCAAAGAGAAAGGACTGGCGCGGTACTCCAGAGAGGTGTGCGATGAGACGTGGGGTTCTACCTTTAGTGTCCTCTGCTCTGGAACATCACAGTCGCTGTTTCAGAAAAGATGAGGAAGGCTTATAAATAAATGGAGAGAGGAGCTGGAGATATGCTACTGCCACACCAACATCTTGTGGATGATTTAGGACTTGTCAACACACTCACACTAGATCTCGGTCCCCATAAACCTTCTACAAGCCACCAGCCACCATCGGTTCAGCCTGGATGTTACCAACACAATGCATGAAGAGTGTGTCTTTTGAAATAGCTGTTATATACAGTACAGTACAGTTCTAAATTATGGGTATATGCCACATATGATATGCTGCTAACCATAACTATGAGACGATACAATACATTATAACAATACATACTGATCTTTATCACTAGCACAGGTAGTTTAATAGCTGAAAACAGATAGCAATCAGATTGTGAATTTGATATCGCTACACTGGCCTTGTCATGCTGTAATTTGTTATTTAATGCCAGGAAGCAACTGTCTACCAAACACTGAGCTTCCCAGGAGCACTGGTGTAATCTGAACACTGGCTTTGGGTAAGCAAACAGCTGCCAAAAAGTGTCCAGGCAAGACCATTATCATCACAATCATCATCAAGTGGACGGGGCGTTACTCAATGGAATTTGTACTCCTTTATACCCTAATTCCACTGATCAGCCTCCAAGAATGGCTGGCAAGCAGAGCTGAGCCACTGAATAAATGCGCCGAGCGGCACACCCTGTCCTGCCGCTGAAAAGCTATTTGCATGCAATTACTGCACTCATGACCGCTTGCCAACTGTAGGCTGTAGATAAACCTTTAAAGTCAACAAGAAATCAAAAGTAACACTGTTCATTCCTTTTTAATATGTGGTCCCGGTCTTATTATGCATGAATCAACAGCGTACATCATTTCAAAGAAAAACAATGTTTTATCAAAACATAAAACCTGTGAAACAACTTTCAACAATAACTCTTAAAGGGGCTTCTCGTTTCTCGTGATTAAAATGCGGCAGGTGTATATTCACATACATACATATTATATACACACACGCACACACACTTTCTCTTAGGAACCCTGAGATAAAGATACAGAAAGACAAACAGAACAATGAAGGAAAGTAAAAATCGGTCATAAATCCACAGCAGACATGAGCACGAGGGCGGTTTGGTCTTTTATTATTGGCCGTCTCACAGCAGGAGAGCATGGAAATTAATGTAGCAGAAATGAGACGGCCTCAGGCAGAGGTGAAGCTGGCATTAAGGTGAAACGGAGCCTGGGCCGCACAGCCGCTTATACCGCCCTGACACCTCAGCTGCTGAACGCTCTGACACCAATAAATGTCAGAAGCTCTTTTACTGAATCTCTGCCTGTCAGAGACACTGATCCAACCAGACGTTTATCACAGAGAAGGGCAATATTTGTCCCGAACTTCAGACCTGCAAATCGGAACAGAGACACACGACGCGACTTCCTAATCAGGTGAAATGAGTGACGTGCTGAAGATGAGGTGAAAAAGGTGCTTACATAACACACAAAGAAAAGAATTACAGACGTTACAGAAAGGTGAAGTCATTGTGTCCCCTGAAACGTTTCTTATTGAACTGACGCAGATTTCTGTGGGACCCAGCGTGGCACCATCTTTCTCTGTCAACCCACTGACTCTTAAAATGTTAAAGCAATTTCCCACAGAGAAGCGGAGGAAGAGCGCTTGTCTCTTAATTGTGCAGCCTTTTCACAGGAAAATCTCCTTTGCTGTATTTCCTGTTCCGTGAATGGCTCTATTTTCATCTATCAGTCTTGATGGCCTCAATCGCACGCACGGCATTGTTCTCTCTTAAAGCCACGGTGACCCGTCATGACCCCTCTTACAGTGCTGGTTCAGGTGATATATTTTTCAGGCGAGGACTCTAAGGTGTGACTGCATGATTACAGGTCAGTATTCATTAGCCTGTCAACCTCTCAAAAGAGGCAGCTCATTATGAGGAAATTAATTAGCGTTTCTCTAGAAGACAGGGCGTCCATCTATAATCAGATCTGTCTCGCCCGCCACGCCCGTCTAATGAAAATGTTTTCACTTTCTCCAGACAAGGTGAACCCAGCGATCAAAGAGAACGGAATATCAATGTTCCCAGATCATCCAAGAGTGGAACATTCTACAACAGGGAATGAGGAAATATCGGAGTTCAAACTGGGAATAGTTTGAGGGAAAAAAACATGCAATAATTACTGTATTTCGCTTTACAGCTATTGACGGTATTCTAACTCACCTGTAAAATGGTTAGGCTCACCCAGAGATCTGTTACAGCTGGCTCTACTGCTCTCCTGTGCACTATAAACTGCAAAAGCGGAGCTCAAATAAATCTTTTGGGGATAGTTTGGGATTCAAGGCCTCAGCCTGGTGCCACACAGACAGGCAGGGTCGACAAGAAACAGAATAGTGTGGATGAGTCAAGGCAAAAAACATCTAGGTAAATAAACCGACCACATTTCCATCTATCATAAAAATCCAGTCTGTCAGCACAAAACAGAGTTTACAGGGCCCTCTGAGAGACCTTGCTGTCAAATAAGGTCAAAGTATGACTACCATAAAATACTGTATCATAAAATGCCGCGATTTAAAGTTTACAGCCGTGCAGCCAATAATAAACTTTCACCACACGCGAGCACATCTGATCTGTCTAGGACAGTCTGGAATTAAGTTGAGCATAAAGACGAGTAACTACGAATTAATCAAATAACACACCAGATTAATTACAGCAAATAATTTCTAATCATAATGGTCAATCTTTCACATATTTAAAAATATGTCAATTATTTACAATTCAGTTTATATTTACAAATATTTACATTTCTGATCTCTGTCACTTTACATTAATTTTGTGTCAATATATAGTCAATACTATAAAGTATTTATTTATCAACACTGTAAAGGATCATTAAAATATAATCATATCAGCTCATCCTCATTTATATTAATGAGCTTATCGTACTGTGATAAGCTGACGTTTAACTTTTAATGCTCGACTTGTAACGCGCATGGTACGAGCCAATAAAAAAATAAGGATGACGCGATCCAAATACATGCAGACAACCAAAAAAAACTGCATGCAGAACTTCTATCACTGGCCATAATTGTCCATTGAGTAAACAAGGGGTCAGAGGGGCTAAGTTACACATCCCTGAAATGTAGAGAACGGTGCAGAGTAAAGAACCAAAAGGAGTAAAATAAGAAATGCTTTCACTGAAGATGTGTGTCAGTGGGTGAGTGTGTATATCTCAGCAGGTGATCCTCGCCCTGCAGGGTTAATCTCCTCTGGAAGGGGCAAGCAGCAGGGTGAGGGATATTACAGCGTCACCGCGCACAGCCGTCTGCCACGCACGGCTAGACTCAGCCCAGATGAGCCGAGTTTATCACAGCTCAGCTACACATCTGAGCTCTTACTGGAGCAGGACTCCAATCCCCAGCTCATAATAACACCTCTAAATCATTCTCTTAATCACCCCAAAAAACACTGCACGTGCTTGTACACACACACAGGGTAAATAACAGTAAACTGAGACAGCTCGTCAGTGTGATGTCACTCAATACTTCAGACCAACAAATGAGAGATCATGATGAATTATGAATTATCAAGATATTATCAAATATACAGTATAAATCATACTGGGTGTTTTCTGCACAAACTAAATGTATGATGGAAACCAGTTGTGCACAACTGCACAACACAGCTTAAGGATAAATCATGTTTTGTTTTTGTCTAAAATGTCTGTTAACTCTAATTTAACTAACCTTTTAATGCATTTAATAAATATTTTTTTTATATTATGATGACAATAAGTGATCAACATTATCATAAAAAATGTAATTATTATTATAAAACATTTAGTTCTCGTATTTATGTAAAAGTGGCCATATGTCTGTCATATGTCATATGGTCGTATGCATCTACTTCAATGGCAACTAAGAACAACTGTAAATATTTGCATTAGCATGTACAAAAATCTGTCCCTCTACGTCAAGTGAGAAAAAACAGATTCTATGGCTCCGCCCAACTCCTCCCCCTCGACTGCTCCCCTTTGACTCCTCCCCCGACCACATCCCCTACACTCTTCCACATTCGACACGAGATGGTTGCTATTTGCTATTATATAATAATAAACACGTCAGCGCTTTAGATGACCCTAAATCACACTGTGTGTGTACAAACACATGCACGAGTTAATGCAGTCACGCATCATGGAGAGCTTTTACTGCATCGCTGTGTGACCGCAAAGTGTGTGATATCATCTCGGTTCTTGACATTTGAGTGGGGGGCGACATCAGTACAGTGAAGGGGGTTATTACCTGTTGAAAGGCCAGTCAGACCCCAAAGCCTCCATTTCTGACTCCACTCCATAAGTCCTGCCCTGTTTGCGTTTAACCTTTAATCCAGACTTAAAAGTGGGTGGCAGGGGTGGGCTATCGCATCCTTTTATTGTGATGTGAATTATTGAGGGGTCTAAATCTTTAATGTGTGTGCCTCTGATGGAGGTACTCATTTAGAGAATCTATCACCTGTCAAACCACACAGACTGCTGCCAGTCTGAATGCGTTTCGTGTTAAAACTGTGTAGCAGGTGAGTATAGATCAGCCTTGATATATAGACATATAAAAATGAGACAGGAGGTTGATGTGCTACAAAAACGTACCGTAAGGTTTATAATGCGGAAGCTTAACCAGCACATTTATCAAAACCAAGCTGTAAAAGTCATTCAGAAATCCACTAAATGTCTGAAACCTAATGGCTCAGGCAAAGCCAGCAGTTATTCAGCTGTGAGCTTTGAAACATCTGCTTTTCCAAAACCAATCAATTCCAAGCCACGCCCACAATTTTTCAGTTTCACTTTGAATGACGTCAGAACACTGAAATAAATTGGTTGCAACTTTCGGTTCACACTGACTTTAAAGGTAAAGGGTTCTCCAAAAAGCTGACTAACTTCACGGAAAATAAGGGTAGAATATAGCCCTCAAATTTCCTTCTCTTCTGCTGAATTAAATCGGGACAATATGTACAATTTTCTGCACTTTCAAACTGTCTGGATGGCACCAATGCTTCAACGGTCAAGATATTTAAACAAAAATATCGCCGAACGAGGCTTTGCTCCACTGCACAGCCATAACAATTTTCTCGAATCGAACGAGAGGAAGTTTTGCACTGATTGCAGAAAATCAAGTGAAACGTCATCACATCTCACAGCTTATATAGGAACATTCTCTCTGTAGCTTGTTCTCCCTACAGCGTGTCGCAATATGCTGTTACAGTACAACAGAATCTCTGCTGTCTTCTTTTCAGTCCTTTTTTCCTTGCCAAGGCGCGTGTAAACCCAGTGGCAAAATTAGCTGCTCTTGCGTGTGCACATTTACCCGGTCTAACAGCTGGAGCACATTAAATTGAACCGGAAACGAGGAGCACAGTCTTCTGAGTCAAGTAAGTGGAAGTTTTGTAAAGAAACAGAAAGCCATTATAAAAGATGTACTTTCTGGACCCAGTGAATATAATAGGGCAATGTAAGGCTTTCAATCTGGTCTAATAAGAACGGCTGAATATTATTGATTACCCCCCCCCGCCTCACACAAATACAGAGACACAGGCAATGGGGTGTGGGGGGGGTTTGGTCAGGGCAGTGTAAATGTCCTTCATATTCACCAAGAACATATTAAATATCAAAACGCTATTACTGCAAACCCGCCACGGTTCATTAGCTCACAGAAACAAAACAAATTCATCCGCGTACAATCATTTGTCATCGCATCGCCCCGTGCAAGAAGGAGTAACCTTTCCTCTAATGCCACTCTCCTTTTGATGCCTCTGTTAAAAGACTATTAGCAGAGAATTACCCGAGTCATTTTCTGATGTAATTATGTGGCCTATTGACAGCAGCTGTCATTTTCAGGCTAACATGAGCATATTATGTTGACATGAGATAACAAGGAGTGTTTCCCCTTCAGTGCACAGAGAGGCTCTCCTAATGGAAAGCAGTGATTGAGAGTTCCCTACTCCCTGACTCCTAATCGTTCGTCTAATCAGTAAGTGTACATTCATAAACAGGTTTGTCTAGTGCGCTGGCTCCGTGCCAGCCTGAGATTCTGCCATAGGCGCAATTAGTAAGAAGTGGATTAGGCAGATGTTTAGAGGTTGACGTGTAGGACGGCTCACCTTGGTAACGCAGCAGCAAGGAGCCGGGCTGAGGCCGCCGACTATGGAACTGGATGGAGATTTGGTTGCTCCAGCTGCGTACCACCAGACCTTTCAGTAAGATGGACTCGTTAGCCAGCACGGACGGCTCCCGGCCGCCCAGGTCTTCAAATCTGACCACGTCTCCTTCAGCCAGACTCACGTTCATCACCTTCATGTTTCAGAGAAACGTAGGTAAAAGAAAGAGAGGAAGACATTGTTAAATGAAAACCATGAAATGAAAATAAGAGGTTTGTGGCTTTATTTAATTTAATTGATTACACAATAACCCACTTTGGACATTCTATTAACTATAAGTAATTCTACTAACTATAAGTAATTTTGTCAAAACTATCAAAATAAAGTGTTATCGTTTAATGCGTTACATTTATGCATTCAGAATTAAGTAGCTTTCTTTAACAGGAGAACAGGCCACAAAATGTTGAACAGGCCAATCAAATGCTTTCTAGAATGAGGTAACTAAACCCTATTGGCTGTTCAAAAAAAAGCCAGAGAGAATCGGGAAAAGTCACAAAAACAGGAAAGTCACAAGAAAAAGTTTGGACAACATTCAAGCGCGCAACAGAAACCGCAAGGACAGACTGACGTGTTTTTGAATGTACTGATGTGGCAGCGAGGTGACATTTTTTGCCACGCCGACTCCACTCATAACGGTGTTGGCCTGTCTTTCTGCCAAGCTGCATGGTAATTGCACCACGGACAATCTCCTGTCAGTTGAAGCCAGCGTGCATATCCTCACCTGTCACTAATAGAAAACCACAGCTACCCATTACTTCTCCTTCCGCCCGTTTTCCCCTTTAGTCAACACATGCAACAACCGCACGAGCCAAAACCCAATACAGCAGCGTGGGAGGAAGTCGTGACACGGACCAGAGTAAAACAGTGGGCGTCTGAAGAATAATTACAGCTGTGCTGAACGAAAAAGTCAGATCTGTTCAACTTCCGCGTCATTCTGGAACGGTGCCATTGTGGCTGATCTGGGATCAGCTGGGATGTGCCCCCTGCCGCTCCTCTCAGGTAATGAAAGTCTCTTTAATCAGATGCAGGCCAATGAATGTGACCTAATGAAGGAGATGTCTAGATACAGGTTAATGAGGCCCCGCCCTCTCGTGTACCCATCACCCTCAATCTAGACACAGCCCTTCAGACAGTCCGACCCTTAGCACAAAATGAAGACACCTCTGCACAACATGGAGTTCGCGATCGGAAAAGTATTTTTAAAAGCACAACAGTAGCAACCGATTTAAAATGATTTATCAGGAGCTGCTGAAAAAACACGCTTAGATCGAACTCAAGGTCCCCGAGTGCTGTGAAATCAACAGGTGACAACCTGAGGATACACGCGTTGGGAATAAATTCACGCTTAATAAAGCCGGAGCTGCAGCGTGCTGAAGCAGTCTATAAAACAAAAGTGCATTACAAAGTAATCACATTACACTAAAAGCCCTCGGATAATAAAATGTTTCCAGAATATTGCACGCCATAATCCAATTTGCGTTGGCACCAGGCCCGACTGCCTCTACCCCACGCGTGTAATCTCTCACATAAACATGACTGTCAGTCAAGCGCAGAGGCTGGCATGTAAACGTGTAACCGCTGAGTCATTCTGGGTCAGTGTTGATTAAAACATTTGCTGCTTTTAACACAGAGCACAACAGACAGGTTTAGAATAGAGGGAAATTACATCAATTATCTCTGAACTCCTGGCCTGCCCAGAAGGCCCATATGCTTTAGCGTGAACAGGGAAAAAGATAAAGCCTGGTGTTAAATGCTGTAAACACAAACCAAAAAAAACTCTTAAAGGGACAGTAGGCACAAAAATATAGTTGTGTGAAGAACAAACCAAAATTTGGGCAGTTAATTAAAGTCTTCTTGTGAAACCCAGCGCTCAAATCTCGTTCACACATCTTGCACTAGACAGGTTTTTGTCCATCAAATGCCCTCTAGACCAACAATGGATGCCAAGAAGGTCAAATCGTGTTTTTATAGCTATTGTGTGACTGAAGCCTATTTGGTATCAAAAACAAACAAACAAAATGCTGCCCAATGATTTTTTTTGAAGGAAAATTCAGTCAGCGTTCCTGTAAATAAGCCACAGGACAAGTGTACCAAGCAAGATTAAGCACTCAGAGGTGAAATAAAGACAGTATTAAACTGCAGTGTGTTTGAGGCCTAACAGAGGTTCTCACAAGACTATTTCAGCGCTCAACGGGCAGGCGCTGAAGATACATGCTGAGTCACATTAACAGAGAATTAGCAAAAAACCCTCCAGCTATGAGTGAGTTTGAAAAAGCAACTGCAGAATCTGATAAGATTATAAGATTTCAGATGATTATAAATGGGCTTTTTTGCATTATTTGTATTAGATCTGAGTGAAAGGTGCAAAAAAACAAGACAGGGACAGAGTCAGAGCCACGTAATAGTGGGTAAACCATGTTCTTAGAACATGCTGTATAAAGATCTACAGTATTAGCCAGGGCTAACTGACCCATGATAACCAGCCCACCTGGCCTCTGTGTTGTAACAGTTACCTCTAATTCTATAAATACAATGAAAAAACACACATGCACTCTCTTACACACACACGCACATACACAAATAATATAAATACCAGACAGATGTTTACAGACTGTAAAATATTGAGACTTCTTTAAAGCATTACAATGCGAACGGAAAATCCCACCAGGATAACCTAACTTACTTTGTACAGAGCAAATCACAGAGTGCATTCAGCGTAAAGACATCTAACAGTGGCAACGGAAAATTCCGCAGTGAGGAAGTTTTGTAAACACGGAAAGTGTCGGTACAGCGTGTCTGACGTTCAGTGGTACTGTATGCACATCACTGCTTATGTGGGTCACACACGCCTCAAGCTCTCCCAACATGAAGGACATCAAATGACAGTCATGATATGATATAAAGTGGTCGACCAACTGTGCTCTCTCTCTCTCTCTCTCTCTCTCTCTCTCTTATAGACAGTCAAGTTAGTAGTAGTATTATTAACTAGGGCTGTCAATCAAAAAAATGAATCATTCACATCATAGACAGATAATCTATTCGCAAATAATCGTCAGAAATGCGGCTCCAATGAAGATATACTTATAATGAACATCTACAACAGCTTTTTAGGAACATACATTCAATTTTCTATTGTGTCCAGAGCTTAAAGTCATATTATTAAGTCAACTATTAAGATTTAAAGTTTGTTAATAACACGTGGTGTTTATTATTGGTGGAGTAATACCTCTATGCAGGCATCTGCCTCAATCTTATTTCGATGAACTCCATCTGGCTGTTTTTGAACGTATTCATTGCGAACGACTCTTTACTCAGTCACCAGATGAAAGTGTTTATTTGCTCTCTTGAAATAAAATAACGTACGGGACTTTTTGTGATTGTGTTCATTTTTATTATTTTTTTAAGCAATTCACATGAAATCAACAGACCTGATATTAACCCATTAAAGTTTATAAAAGCGAGGTTTAAAAGGACTGCTTGGGTTTGATGGATGTGCTTTTGTATTTAGTTCACTTAGCGAATTCTCAAGGAGGTTTTTTCTTATGCAAATCTAAGCTGAAATGTGAAAGCTGAATATTCCCTCCTTCCCTTCGCTGAGCAAGAATAGAAAAAACCCAAAAGCCCTCCGCGGTGAACGTCTCTCATTGCCGGCTGCTTTCTGCTCATCCAATCCCATGGCTCCAATTCTCTAGGATAACAGGAAGGAAGAAAATCTCCACTAATTAGCAGTGTCCATTCCTCAGGAGCTGTGAGTCCGAGCAAAGAGTGAAAAAAGAGGCGTTATGACAGAGCTGTATACAGAATGCTAATTAAAGCCTGCAATTGGAAGTAAACAGGAAATGATGTAGCATTCTTATACACTGGTGAGCAGTATAGATTTGGGCCAAAGGCGTGGATAGATAGAAACAGAGGAAGAGAGGGGCGAGAGAGTCACCCTGCTCCCCGAAATAGATCAGGGTGTTGGTACTATATTTAGGAGCACCTCAAGTGTGGAAGAAGAGAGATGTAGAGACCCATCTGTGCCATCTGGAGGGGCCATACCTAGGCAATCCATCTGACAGCCGTATGAATATCTGCAGATGGAGTCCAGCTTTGACAGTCCCTTATCTCTCTCACCCTCTCCCCCTCACATATCACGGAAGATGACGAGCCTCGTACAGCCCATGTGCCATTGTACCGCAATCACCAGACGTGTTCATGTCCTCTATACATCATTTACATGACCTTCTTTAATACAGCACTGTTCCCCTTTAGAACCCGGAGCCAGTCACGAGATTAACGCTCACTGACCATGAGAGACTTTTGTCACGCCATACAAAGACGACATTCATTATTTTCTATTCAGTTTGAGCGCTTCAATAATCCAAGATGAGTAGGCAATGAATACTGATATTTTTCATAGGATTCTCACAGCCCCATCCAACCAAGAGCGAACAGGCCTAGCGGAAGGAAACGGTCATGAATATCAGCTGAACACAAGAGCACTGAACGAGAAATGCCCTCATTATTTTTAAGAAAGAAATATCACAAACGAGCAGCGATGGGCACTCGGGCCCTACAGAGAAAAAGAGGATAAAAACGGGAACAGAAAAGTTATTTAAAAGTCGTGAAATGTTACTGACACATTTTTTTTATTTAGAAAGGGACTCAAATCTGAAGTTTGAAGGGGTAAATGGTTTATGGATTGCACACCACTGCAAAGATCTCTTTAACATCTAAACTGTTTCTCCTAATTATAAGATTAGACTCTAAATTAGATTAGATTATTAGATTATAAAAAGACTTTTACCCAGACTTTACCAGAGTCTTCTGCTTCTCTGACTTTTCTCCTATAAAACAATTCAATTCAATTTTATTTATATAGCCCTTTTCACAATGTTACATTGCTTCAAATCTGCTTTACATAAAAAAAGAAGAAGAATAAAAAACAGAACAAATGTCAGACATGTTAATGGTCTCCTCCAGAGTTGTACAATGTTATACTTTGCAGGAATACAATAATAATGTTTTAGTTTATATTTTTCATCAAATCTTTACCAAATATTTGCTTATAGTTTGCTTCCTGTTTATAAGTTTCCTTTTTTATTCTCCCAAAGAATTTTAAGAGAAACTGCTGAAGACAAACTGATATCTAACAGAAACATAACTGACAACTTCACTAACTGTCCCATATACAACATACAGACCAACCTCAGGGAAATACAATTTAGAAATTTACTACGACCCTAAAAACGTGTTGACCCAACTATTATCTCAACATTCTCATGCAAATGGCCAATACTGCCCAGCAACAAATCTGCCATTCCCTAATGTGCATGGTTCTCCTCGATTAATATGAAAAATTAACCCACATTATATGCAGACCATAATAGCCCTCCACTGTATTACCCATCCAGCCCTGACAATCTGTATCTCTGCATGTGTGTAATATGTGCAACACGCCCTTGCGCCACAGACTGTATCAGCATCCAATTACCCTGCTGTTGTTCTCAACATGCGGGAGGAACAAAGAGTCAGCGCTGGCCTCCCCGCTGACAGGGCATTCACAGACTCTCTGTGTCTGCGCTTATCTCGTTTTAACATTCACCTCAGCCAGTTTCTTTTTCATTATCACTACAATCCCTCCGAACGTCGCACCAGAAATTGGTTTTATGCGATGTGGCTGAATAACGACGGAGAAATTGCAGAGGATGGCAAATCTTGACAACATGAAAATAAAGGCAGGGTTATGAAAAAAAAAACATGATTATCCCTCGAGTATAAATAAAGGGGTACGATGGGTGAGTGGTCCATTATGAAAGTTGAATAATGATTTTTTTGGGAAACAGAGAGATGAAGGGGAGTTAATTTGGATACGGTATTGATTAGCATTGAAGCCAGCGATGAAGAGCTTTTCAATTAGCGAGGGAAGGAGTTTATGATCCAGTATTGAAGACGTCTCCCGAGATATTACTCAGCAAGAAAAGTGCCTCATGCAGCAATTTTTCTTTCATTCGAAAATATTTTTCAATAAGTTTCCCTGAAGATTAATCATCCTCTTATCGTTTGGCACCAGGTTTCATTTTCACCAGGTTTCATTTATTTACAACAATGACACTGTGTTTTGGGTTGAGCTGTATAAACAAGGACAGAATTTCATCAATCGTATTCGTATCTCTTTCACTCTGCGTTCACGCCTGTGCCGCCTATCAGTTCACCATTAAAAGAAAACAAAGAGAAAAGATACACAATCTCAATAATATGGTATTCTTTTCATTCATGCATTTGGCAGATGCTTTCATCCAATGTGCCTTTCAGTGCGTTACTACAATTAATAGTTATACAATTTATAAATAATATGCAATCCCTAGGAATCGAACCCACAACCTTTGCGCTGCTGCTGCTAATGCTAATGTGCTATCAGTTGACCTACAGGAACACAACATCCTTCATCCAAAAGTTTCCTTAATACATATATTTCCCAACATTAATTACAGATTCTTTTTGAAGCCATTTTAAAACCATCAGAAACTATATTGAACACGCCACAATTGACTACAACAAGTTTTATATAACCAAGCACTCTTTTGTTTATGCAATCTGCAAGATAAATGGTCAGAGTTTCCAGCAAAGAAAAGTAAAAGCTGACATTACACAGAAATATTGATTCTCTTTCTTCATTACATTTGTCTGTCTGAACAAAAATTGAACATTTGTAATCATGACACGGGCGGCACAGCTGTAAAAAGTCATCTGTTTTTCCAAAATTTGATGAGAAATGTTTCATTTGCTCTCTGAAAAACACATCTGTCATTTCATTTGACTGACATGACCAGTTACTATCAAGATAATTGATAATGTATCAAATGTAAATAATAATGATAATGTCAGCACAGAATCTGTGCTCATGAAGTTTTCAGAATTCAATCAAGTCACTTACATAAACTGTATACATACAACATAACTGTACATTCCCTTCCCCACTTATTTTATAACAGCAATTTTACCATTTTGCCATCAAATAAAATACACTTTATATTATCGTATATAAAGGCTTCATTTAACACATTTTGGTGCATACATTTAGTGTAAGTCTAATACTATTATGTTTATAAACATTACATTGAGGCAAATGTTTGATCTGGGCTTTTCTAACATCTGTGATGTGAAAAGTGTGACATAAATAGAAAAAAGACAATGAGAAATACCTGCTGAGCTCTCTGTGATGCTCTCCAGCAAAACAGAATAACATCCAAACAAATTACACATTGATCCTCCCAATCTGCCATGACAATCTGCACTAAACTTCACTAGAATGAAATCAATTCACTGTTGTACCTAATCCAAGAAAAACAATCCACAAGCTGTGCAGAATCACCAACTGAAAAACGTTGTTAAAACGCTCATTCATAAAGCAATCAATCAACTATCCTACACTGCCATCAAAATATGAGAAGCCACAGATCAAACCTTTGATTAACACAAACAATAACTTTTCAACAATGCACAGCTTGATAGACAGACAGACAGATACTTTTATACTGTTTGTTTGTGTAATACACTTATTTATAGATCTAAAGATACTTTTATTCTGTTTGTTTGTATAATACTATTTTTATTGATCTGACGATACTTTTTATTCTGTTTACTTGTATAACACTATCTTATTGATCTGAAGATACTTTTATTCTGTATGTTTTTTATAATACTGTTTATTGATCTGAAGATACTTTTATTCTGTTTGTTTGTATAATACTGTGTTTATTG
>JAZGTJ010013126.1:0-15281 GCA_036877575.1 Botia almorhae
CATTAAATCTGGAGGAGCAGCACGGAGAGGCAGTTAGATTTACTTCACATTGTGAGATACCCGTGAAGAGGATTTGATTTAAGACATCTCAGCCTCCGTGTGAATGAAGCGACTGTGTGTGTGTGTGTGCTGAGATGAATTCTGATGCTTCCCGTACATGTGTTTCATACAGACTGAACAATTGTGGCCCCTTTATTCTATTCATTAAGGTTCAGTGTATCTTTGCCAGCCTACATCTGCAAGGGAGTTGCAGAAAAGCCTCATGTTCATCGAGCCGTGAGTCACCAATGCTTCTTAAAGCTGTTATGAATATGAAAGAACAATACTGTTTACTTTCCAGCAGTAACTGTTTAACACAGCACACTAGTTGGTAACATAAGAGTGAGCAGAGAGGAAACGGGGGGTGTGTCCAGACGGCTGTAGTTCACTCAAGCTCTGCATGAGCAGTCTTTCCTCAAATCTGACTAAACAAATGGAAAGAAAGAGCCAATGTCTCCGTCCACCTCTTCATTTGACTCTTCTGTATCATTCCCAGCTTCCTCATTACAGGTTTGGGCGTGAAAAGCTTTTCCCTTTAAACTTTTAGAGGCTTGGACCGCAGGAGGGGTCTGAATGGGAGAGATCTCGCAGTGTGTATAAATTAAACTTTTTAGTGTTTGGATCTGTTTCATTTGATCTTGTTAATCAACATCTTGTGTTGGTGGTTTTGATTACTGTTAGCGCTCACAAGTACAGCTCTTAAACTGTGTCTCTGAACATGACATTCCTGTCTGATCTGAGTTGGTTAATAATTCATGCATTAGAGCTTCATGATATATTAACTGCTCATTCAAATGATTTTACTAGTGATATAAACATTAAGCCTCATTGTAAATATTGTGGTCATTTTATTGTAGTGTGTTTTTTATCATATGCTTAGACAAAAGTTTAATAATTTAAACATGTGTATTCTCATTAATAAACAAAATTATTTTATATATAGTAGGGTAAGCATTGTTGTTTATTACTGTGTGTTGTAATAGTGGTGCATTACTAAATATAATTTTTCCACATGTTAATTTATCAGAAAACATGCCCTAATTGTTATTTCTTAAATCTTTAGGCTAAAAAAGGCATATCACCCAGCTCTAATGCACACACAACACCATAGAAATACATGCAGTTCATCTATGCAGTGGCCAGTCAGTTTCAATAAATGGGTAACCCAGAAAGAGACCTCAAACCTTGTATGCTGATCCATGATCAGTTGTTGCCACTTCACTTTTAGACACTATTAAGGAGCCAATTAAAGAAACAGGCCTTGGGTCAGTGACTATACTATAGTTAAACTACATACAGGGGGCTCATGCACTCAGTAGTAAGTTTATGAATTCTTGTGTAACTTTAAGACTGTTCACCGATTATATCAGTTGTTTTGACCTGACAGTGTAGAGTTCACACTCAATACAACTGAGATCTCATGAGTTCAGAACTCTGACCCTTTGCCTCTCAGTTAGCAGTGTGTAGCACTGCAGTGTGTGTGCAGTTTATTCAGTGCCGTCTGTGTGCTCTGTCCTTTCAGGGGATGAATCAAGACAGCGAGTTAAATTCACAGACGAGCGCGTCTGCAAATCACACCTGCTTAACTGCTGCCCGCATGACATCCTGTCTGGAACGGTGAGGAGCCGAAAATACATTCACACTGTTCTTAACACACCGGGTTGTTGATGTTGATGAGTTGTCTGGTTTCACTGTGTTTCCAGCGTATGGACCTCGGGGAATGTTCTAAGATTCATGACCTGGCACTGAGAGCTGATTATGAGATCGCTTCTAAAGAGAGAGACCTGTTCTTTGAGCTGGATGTAAGTGACAGAACGTCCTTTCTCAATTCCATTTGCCATTTTTTGCATTTAGTTCCCAAGATTAGGGCAAACAAGCTAAAAGTAACACATTCTTACTCACCAGTTCTAGACAGAAAAATCCATTTACACTGATACAGTCACTGATTGGTGTAACTTTTATTTCTGATTGTGTCCTGCAGGCGGTTGATCACTTGGAGTCTTTTATTGCCGATTGTGACCGCAGGACTGAACTGGCTAAGAAGCGTCTCGCTGAGACTCAAGAGGAGATCAGTGCTGAGGTTGCAGCAAAGGTGGGTGTGTGCAGGAACAAAGCATGTAATGTACACCGCAAAATGCTGTTTAGTTGCACACACTTACCGAGCTGCGTGTGGCATGTTAAAGATTGCTCATTCAGTCAAAATAGTAGAGTTACAGAGATCAGTTTGTGTGCCTCATCTGTTTTGTGACTTTGCTTGTCAGGCAGAAAAGGTTCATGAGTTAAACGAGGAGATCGGGAAACTGCTGGCGAAGGCAGAGCAGCTCGGCGCTGAGGGAAATGTGGACGAAGCCCAGAAAATTCTACAGGAGGTTGAGAAAGTCAGAAGTAAGAAGAAGGATGCAGAGGTTAGCACACTTTTTTTTGGTTGGTTGTATTAAGGTATATTCATGGTTGGAATAAAAAAAACTGAATGGTTATGTTTTGACTATTTATTTGCAAACTCAGAGCAGAAGAGTGTGTGTGTGTTTGATTTGCAGGAGGAGTACAGGAACTCCATGCCCGCCTCGAGTTTCCAGCAACAGAAACTGCGCGTCTGTGAGGTCTGTTCTGCCTACCTGGGTCTCCATGACAACGACCGGCGCCTTGCTGACCACTTTGGTGGCAAACTGCATTTGGGCTTCATCCAGATCAGAGAGAAGCTGGAGCAGCTGAAGGTAACCAGCTGTTCTGTCCCAAACAGATCTCAAAGCCGATCCTTTACTGGAAACTGTAAATGATGCAGCGATTCTTTCATTTGCCCCAGAAAACTGTGCAGGAGAAACAGGAGAGACGAAACCAAGAGCGATTACGCAGAAGAGAAGAGAGAGAGCAAGAGGAGAGAATGAAAAAGAGGCAAGCAAGCTTGCATGTGACATTTTATCATATCGTGTGACTTCACGTTTCCAAGAGGATTTATTTTTGCGAAGCAGACTGACAGTTTTTATGTCTGGTTTTTCCTGTAGGACCAAGTCACCCAGCCGGGAGCGCAAGAGGTCAGTCAATCAGTTCACTTTAAACATTTAAATTACACAAGAACATTGTGTCATTCTGAGAGGTTTTTAATATTTAGTGTATTATTAGAATGAGGAAGTTTCCAGCTGCAAATGAGTGAGATGTTGTTACGTTTAGTCAGTTATTTTGAAGCACTTACAAATGAAGAACATTGGAAGAACACAAACTGGAATGGTGTCATGGACGCTCATTTTCTCGCTCCTCTGCAGGTCTCGTTCCCGTGAGCACAGACGCAGACGCTCCGGCTCGCGGGAGCGCCGCCGCTCTCACTCCAGAGAACGTGACAGACGCAGACGACACAGATCTCGCTCCACATCCCGGTCACACCACAGCCGAGAGCATTCACACAAGTGAGTGTGTGTCACTTCTAACTGAAGCTGTTATTGTCTGGGCAATGAATGAATATTATACACTTTATAAACGTTATCTAATGGTGTTTATAGTGGTTTTTTTTGCCAGGCTTGTTTGAACTGATGTTGTTTAAATAAATGAGCAGCTTATAAGTTAAATCTTTAGTAGCCCGTAAAGTGTTACAACACTGTGTGTGTGTGTGTGTGTGTGTGTGTGTGTGTGCGTGTGTGTGTGTGTGTGTGTGCGTGTGTGTTAGGTCTTCACGGGACCGTGATCGGGAGAGGGACAGCAAACACAGCTCATCTGAGCGGAGATCAGACGGGCTGAATGGAAGGACAGATTCTCGCCGTCATGACGACAGAGAGGCTGGAGAGATCTGATTCACCTCATTGAATCAGATCTCTCATCACACACCGCTTGCAAATATTCAACTTTTATTTATCAGATTGAGCTGTTGACATTGCTGGTGTAAAATCAGTGGAGTCTTACAGTCTCAGTCGAGTGACATTCAGCAGATGAAATGACAATGTTGTATGTTAATTCTGCAGCTACATCATTGTTTCTCTTCTGTAATGTGTCTCTAAGGATCTGGTTTTTATTTGTTTGACTGTCTTGAGTGGGTGAGGGCTTGCAGAAACCTCGTTTTACTTTTACACTGACCTCAGAACAGCTTTCAATGCCCTGTTTGAGTATAGCTGCAGTATTCCCCATAGAAAGAGACTGTTCACTCAATAAGACACGAGTAAAAATGTAATGGAATCTTTCATGACTTTTGATTTTGGTGTATGTGATCTTTTATAAAACTGTTGTGAGTTGTTATCAAAGTGCATTAAATGGTTTTATGAATTTAAATGGTGTTTGTATGGTTGTTACTTGAAGGTTGTTTGTCATTCACTTTCAATAAAATGTCGACATCATTGCATCATTTCAGAAAAACTTCCAATACTTCTCAGTGTTAATCAGCCTTTTTTTACTTATCATTATTATTATTTTTAACAGGGTTATGTCCTTTGTGAGGGATTTGTGACACTGAATCAGAATTGATGAATTGACGTTTCATAATCTTTCTGCTTGAAATGATCAAATTAAGTCATAACTTTTTTAACATTTGAACCTTTTTGTTAACATTTGAACCTTTTTGTAATCAAAAACTATAAATGCGTATAATATTTTTATGAGTCTAATTAATTCTTTTTACTCTAAAGGGTTTTTTCAAAAGTAACGCGTTCAGTATATTAAGAAGGCTTTATTATAATTTAATACGAAGTCGTTTCCTGTCTGAAGGGTGTTGACGTCACATCCGGTGACGTCACCGTGACAGCAGAGTCAAAACAACCAAACATGATGCTAGCGTTTCGCAGCCGCGGATAAAATGTCGGATTTATAACAGTTGCCGATGAAAACAGCATTTTGTTCTTGCTAATGTCATGAATGTGTGGCCCGGTGAATCTGGCAGCGTTGTAATCGGGCTAAAGGGTACAAATCGGATGATAGCCTCAGTGTCGCCACCGCTTTGCTAACGGCAGTCCTTTGCAGGTCCAGCCATCAGACCCGGTACGCGTGAATTCATGTATTTTTATTTCAAATATAATATTTAAAGTCAGACAGTAATAATTATTGTAGTCAGATTAACTGTAGTCTTGTAAAGTGACTGTCGACTTCCATGTAAGTTAGTCTCGACTGTGTTTCTATAGTTACCGTAATGAACATGCACGGATTAATTTGACTGGACAGTGATAATTGACTTTCGGTTGTGATGAAATTACATGAGTAACATGTTTACAGTTTTGCTGCTGTAGTCATGAGCCATCAGGCACAGCTGTCAGAGGCTGAATCAGTCCAGATGTGTGTTACTCTAGTCTACATGCCTGTCGTGGGTGTTGTTGCGTGTGTCTGTATGTGTGTGGGGTGTGTTTTTGCTAAAGATGTCTGTAGTTTGTCACTGCACTTCAAAAGTGTGTGAAACGTGTTACTGTAGTTTATATATGTATTTTGTCAGTGTAACTGGAGTGTGTGTTTCTATAATGTGTCACTGACTGTAGTTTTCATGTATGTAATATATGTTGTTGGGGTTGTGTGTGTGTATCATTACACTGGTCATGTGTGTTTTGGTGTTTTTCTGCAGTGTGAGAGGTTCGGCTCAAGGCAGGTGTTTGCATCTCCAGGAGAGCTTGGTACTCACAGGAGAGACGGGGAACAGGATTGGTAAGCAGGGGGGAGTGGCCACCACAGAGCCAGTGGAGAAGATGGCAAGCAGCCCGGAGAAAAGCTCCTCTGCACTGGAGCTCAAGGAGCAAGGCAATCGTCTGTTCCTCAGCCGCAAATACCAGGAGGCTGTCACCTGCTACAGCAAAGCCATCGTGAGTCTCTGTCATGACCTGTCATAGACGATCCATGATAATCACACAGTGTTTGGCTAGTCTGAGATTGGCTGTGATGACTGATAACTGTTTAAGAGAAAGGTCATTACATTTGTATCAACACCTTTGTCAGTGGATCAACATTTTCTGTTTTCAAACATACATACATACATATATTCATTCTTTCATTCATTATGTGTCATTGCAGTGCTGTCCAAGTATCAGCATGGGTTACTAGTTATGACATATTCATACATGTGTACAGCGCTAAACTTAAGGGTAGGGTAGGCAATTTCAGAGAGCCTAGCATTAGCAAACTAGCTTTGAAATCCCACCTTCCCTTCAAAGTGGTCTCACAAGCCACGCCTTCTCCAACACTTTAACACACATGGACCAAATGCAATTGGACAAACATAATAGTGTCTTGCGCTCTCCAGAGTACATATTTTGACACAAATATTTCAGACCACTTTAGTTGGGGACTGTTATTAGGATGTGAGGAGACATTTGACATGCTTCTTTGATGTGTGTAGAATCGGAATCCCTCAGTGGCTGTGTACTACACTAACCGAGCACTATGTTACGTGAAGCTACAGCAGTATGACAAGGCATTGGCTGACTGTAAACACGCCCTTGAACTTGACAGCCAATCAGTGAAGGCGCACTTTTTTCTGGGCCAGTGTCAGCTGGAACTGGAGAATTATGAAGAGGCTATTGGCAATCTACAGAGAGGTACAAACACAGCCACCTTTACATGAATGGACATAATATTATGGCCACAAAAATACAGAACATTTTAATAAACAGTTGAATATATTTTGTTTTCTAACTGCTGTTTCTAGCTTATAACCTGGCGAAGGAACAGCGATTGAATTTTGGAGACGATATCCCAAGTGCTCTTCGCATTGCTAAGAAAAAGCGCTGGAACAGCATCGAAGAGAAGAGAATCAGCCAGGAGAACGAGCTGCACGCCTATCTCACTAAACTCATTCTAGCAGAGAAAGAGAGGTGACACAGCGATTCTGACAGTGATGTTACCATCATCTAATTAAAACTGCATTTTAACATTTGTTCCTGTTTTTAGAGAGTTAGACGAGTACACAGGAAAACAGTCAGAAGACAGTCAGAACGGAAACGAAATGAGCAAGATCAAATCCAAACATGTGAGACACATGCATATGAACATAGCAGCAGCTCTGAGTTGTGTACAATTCATGATGTCATTTCCTGTGCTCTGTGTAGGATAAATATCTGATGGACATGGATGAACTCTTCTCTCAAGTAGATGAAAAGAGGAAGGTATGGAGAGATCATCTGAAGTAAATCCTGTTGAGTGGTTTAATAGTAAAGATGTCAGCGGATGATTCTGACTTTGAGTTTGATGGTGTTGTGCTTTGTGTCTCTGTATTAGTTACAGTGGTTCCACTTCAACCACTTCAGTCAGAATTAGAAGAATGTTTTAGCATTACAGTAGAATTACAGAAATATTGTCCAGGTGACCAAACGTTAGAGCTGTGCAATTAATCATAATCAAATTTCAATTATAGCTTTAAATAATTACAGAAATAAAACTGTTATTGTGCCTCATTCCGTTTTGCAGGGATTCTTAAAAGAATTGTCCACTGTTAAAATAAATTGTGATTCAGAGGCCGTATTGGCCAAATTAAGCATGATTGTGATTTTTGTCAAATGTGAAATTGAGCACAAAATTCTCAAACAGTTGAATGTTAGAATCATCATGTGTGTGTGTGTGCAGAAGCGAGAGATCCCGGATTACTTGTGTGGGAAGATCAGTTTCGAGCTGATGAGAGAGCCCTGCATCACGCCCAGCGGCATCACTTACGATCGCAAGGACATTGAGGAACATCTGCAGGTGCACGTACAGTAACAAATAAACCACATGAAAACCACAATACACTCAAATCACTCAAGAGTATTAAATAATATAGTAAATGGTTTCACTCAAGAGAAACAAGTGTTATTGGGAGAATGATTCAATTCTGATTGGTCTGTTGTGGCACCAAGCAGCCAAATATGTTTGTGTAATTGTTATGTAAACGATTTATTTGACCGTTTATCACTGTGTTCTCTGTTCATACTAAAAGCAGTTTAGATGAACTCATTTTGCTTTGATGTCATCTTTAATTTTCTCTCTCTGCAGCGTGTTGGTCATTTTGACCCAGTTACCCGCAGCCCACTGACCCAAGATCAGCTGATCCCCAATCTGGCCATGAAGGAGGTGATTGACGCATTCATCCAGGAGAATGGTTGGGTGGAGGACTACTGAACACACACACACACGCACACACAGAGTGAACTCTTCTGCATGTTCATGCACTTTCATGAGTGGAGCTCTGCTGTGGAGACTCAGTGTCCTCAGGTCGACTCGTACCCTCACTCGCGAACCTTCTGCCTGGCGGGTGTGACTGACACTGACAAACTGAAGAAAACACACAGGCACTCTCGTCCTTCCTCAACAAACTTACTCAAACACTTGTTTGTTTGGAGTGCTTTTATTTCACTCTCGTTGGTAAACGTTTCTGTCTAACTTTAGTTATAGTGATAGTTGAACAGTTAAATAATCTGCCTGTTCAATGCAAACAATGATACTGTACTTTCATTATTGAACAATGTAAAACATTGACACATCTTTTGTAATCATCAAAAGCAGAGAGGAAATGAAATGAGCTTTACACAGGCTGGTGTGTGTGTGTGTGTCTGTTTCTTCTTTAGAATCCGTAACCATAGAGATGTATATGCAGAATAAATGCGATACGTGCAACAGTGATGAGTTTTAACCTGTACAATGATTCTCAGACTCCTTGCACTCGGGTTCTGCCAGGATGTTGATTAAAGCATTTTGTAATCAGCGTATAAACATGTATGTAGATATTCATCTATGGCTGTCAATCAAAATGAACAGAAGCTGTTGCATTCAGACATCGTTGTGTGATGTTTTTGTCTCACTATATGTGTCTGTGTATTAAGAGAGATGGGTGAGTCATTTCTGAGTTTAGTTTTAGTTTTGGGGAAATCTGAATGTTATTCTTTTGTCTAACATGCAAACATATACCTGTTTAGTATCAGTATTTTGTTTCAGACAACCCTTGTTAGTAGCTGAATATTAAACGTCCTGAACAAGTCTCAGGTCAGTTCTAATATTACTGAACTGGGACAAGTTTAGGTTGGTTGCATGTTAAATAAATGTTTTGTTTTTTGTACAGCGTTGCGTTTTATTCCATGTCTATCTAAATAATCATGTCTTGTCAATCACTCAAACAAGCCAATCAGAGTCTTTAGAATGACTGCACAGGTACAGGCAGGCTTGTTTGGGAAGTTCATCTGTTCTGATGGATTACTGCAAACGCAGAAATTGTCCAACGTGTGACTCATACTGAAGTGGATGAAAGTTACTTTTATTATGCGAAACCAATCGGAGTCAGTCAGACTGACCCATCAGATCATTTAACTGCTTCACAGCTGGTGTGTCAGCCGTGTTTGATCATCATCAGCACTCATGTGAATAAGAGATGGGGGTCATTACTCAAATCCATTCAACACTACCTGTAGGAGCCAAAAAGTTCAATGAAGGTTATGTTTTATTCTCATTTTGACCACTGAGTGGCGCTTTGAGGTTTACTGTTATTGAACTATACAGGTATCCTACCTACTGCGGCAGGTAGGCGTTTGACCCGGAGGGGCAAAAAAAGGTTTTTGAACGCAACAGCGCGAAGCTGATGGGACTGTGAAACTTATCTTGAATGTAAGCCTTTGTTTTGGACATTTTGCACTTTGGAGTTTTGTGGAGCCAATAAAGGTCTACAATGATGCAACTGAAGAATTTTCTGATCGTTCCTTATGGACAGATTTAACGAGGAAGTAACGTAACATCACAGTAAGAAAGCGCGTCAAACAGCTCAGTAGCTTCAAGTATTAGACTCCGTTCCTACAATTCAAGTCAAAAACCTGCATGTGGAACTTTGTTTGGAACTTGGGCACGTTTGGATACCTCAAAGCTGAGGTAGGACGTTGTTTTAACGGGATTGTGGATGTGTCAAGGAGTGCTTTTGCGGTTTGCCATCGGTGGCCAGGACGTCGCGATGTTGGATCTGTAACTTCTAAAGCCGGCTGAGGAACACAGTAACATCAGATCGTCTTACGGCGCCCAGCGCACGGAGGTATGTGCAGCGCTACACTGTTTAATGGTCATTCAGTTGTGTGCACACATAATTCAAATGAATGAAATGATTTGAGGTCCGACGCGGTACTGACTGTTTGTTGATACGAACTATTAAAAACAGACTAATCCGTATGGAAACTCGTGACGTAACATCGGATAAAACTGTGGGGTCAGCTGTGTCAGCTGTTAGTAAATCAAACAGTGTGGTTAGCAATGTGGACGTACATGCAAACATGCCAAGTGTTATTTCCAAATTGCCATTCAAGCTGAGGGATCAGTGGAGAATAAACGCTTATGACATAATGGAAACATATACATTTAATTTAAATGAAAGAGAAATTTAAATGTATTTTATTTAGATTTTTATACACATTTTCTTACACCACTGTAATCCTTATGTTATGCAAGTAAACTGCTGTTTATTTACATTTACATTATAATTAAATATGATATATTTATACTATAATATATATTATAATTAAAATACATATATGAATAATAAAGATTATTATTATATTTAAATACAAAAAAATATAAGAACAGCATTCTTCCCTTCTTAACTGTGATTTCAAATCGTTTCACTGAAATGAAATGACGCGTTTAAATGCTGTGTTGTCACTGTGCCACCAAACTACACTGGCAGTCTGAGCCCGCAATGCTTCAGTCTTATGCGATGCTACTAGCGCCACAGAAATGCTGATGCATTACAGCTTATTAAACATTGACGTGTTACACACGGGCTGTGAGAAATAAACACATACAGCATGTGGAAGGTCTGAATCTGAATTTATTCCATAAAAAGCACAGCATCAGTTCCTGTGAACCATCTCAGAGACCTTCTGAACACATCAACATATTACAGTATACATGAGAAACACTGAGAGCTGTTCTCAGATCAGCCCGATGACACTTTAATGAGCTTGGTAATAACATCGACTGGAGTCATGGGTTTGTTCTGTCGTTCTCCACACAGCAGACAGAAATTATTAAACGCTGCTAGTACTTTACATTTTGTATAAGACCGATAAATAGGCGTCCATTGTATATACAAGAGTCAATGCATCCACACATATACATATAGGACAATAAATAGCATCAACATGTCCATGCAGCATTAAAATGGACAGTATTTTAACATGAACAGTTTGGGCAATACAGCACTTCTGATGGGCAACATCTACAAACTCCTTTAAAGTGTATTTATCTCTTATTTACACCATATGTATTTAACTACACTTCATATTATTGAGAGAGCTGTTCGTGAATGTGTGAACAGACAGAAATAATCATGCCAAGCAGACTCGATTAGAGGTCATTAATTTTGTAAAGGTTTATTTTGTAAAATGGCCAAACAGCAGCTGAAATATCAGCCTGTCACTGCTTTTCTTTTCACATGCCAAAATAATCACCATGGTTACACACACAGGGGGACATAGGGCCCCAGTCATACAGGGGGCCCAGCAGCAAGAAGTAATTGTAACATGATGGCAAACGGACTGAAGGGGGCCCAGAAACCCTAACAGCGCCTCTGAATGCATGTCACGCAGTAGCAGAACCAACAACAGCTTCTAAACTCTAAATGTTTACTTTCTTGTAAAGCACTTGAGATATATGAACTTTATTTGTGTGCTGATGGTCATAAGCAGGATGACAGAGGCACACACTGGGGTAAATGTTTCAGATGAGCCGAGTGTGGCACTGTGGTACAGGGTTGCTAGGATACGGTCTGAAGGTGTAGAAACAGCAGGTCTGTCTCTCTCCCACTCAAACCCATTCAAAGCTGATGTGTATCTATCTGCCTGGTTTTACACTGAAATATCATAGCATACAAGAATCTGGATCAAATGAATTATATTTTGCATCATATTATATTTTGGTGAACAAAGTGTTTGTTTCATGGT
Organism: Botia almorhae; assembly: GCA_036877575.1. Taxonomy (NCBI): domain Eukaryota; kingdom Metazoa; phylum Chordata; class Actinopteri; order Cypriniformes; family Botiidae; genus Botia; species Botia almorhae. The sequence goes on from JAZGTJ010013126.1 coordinate 11,883, forward strand.
ACTAATCCAACCCATCCCGTCTGGAAACCCTGTTTATTAACAAATGAACAGTTCCTCATATCATAGTCATGACAACGAGATTATTTTGCAGTACAGTAGGGACATGAGAAGCGATACAGCATGCATGAATTAAGTCCTAAAACATAGGCTTCATTTTCTTTGTTAAACATAGTTTCTTATTGTCTTATTATATATTTTATGAGTTGTCACAAAATTCAGTGGAAAAGCTTACCAACATTTTTATTTATTAAAGGAACTTAATTTAAAAAAGTGTAACCAGAAGCTAAAATGGTCTCACAAACCCAGAGCAGCACAAACATCTTTAATCATGTAGATAGACGGAACATCTGATCCAGCGATGTGTTTGCACAATGGAAACACACACACACACACACACGTGCATATCTCACATACTTTCAGTTGTAACATGTTTCCATAAGTATGATATTACAGCTGAATTTTGTTCAGATACAGGCGAGATGTGAATCCAGTTGGTTCATGTTTAATGAGTGATGACAAGTTCACATCTGGAGCAGTTTTAAACATAAACAACATTAAACCAGCATTTTCCTCATAATTATTACTTAAAATCAGTTAACACCAAAAATGCTTGTTGCTGACTTAATTTAAATATCTTAACAAAGATATTTTAGGTCACTTATTGTAAAAGATCTCCTAGAGAAATTTGTTTTGCATCTTGATCAAATTCTAAATTACCGATGATTTGCATTTCTGAGATCAACCAATCACAGTTCAGAGATCAACCAATCACAGTTCAGAGGAAAACAGGACTCTTATGTGATAGTAATGTCACAGTGGATTCAGAGATTCTGACTTTCTGCAGAAATGTATTTCCTCTATTTCCTGTCTCACAATGCAAACATGTGCATTATGTGATATAAAACATTCAGGAGAAAAATAAATACATTTATACAGTGCATGGAGCCAGTTTACAGTAATGTACAGTAGGTATTTTTACAGACAGCAAAAATAATATACAGCCACATTTGAGCTGACAATGTCAAATAATGTGTCATTTAGTGGTGCTGTAGAGGCACCAGGACACAGTCAGTCAGTCACACAGTGATTGTGTACCTTCAGTGCCCATAATCACATGAGAGAAATATATGGACCACTTTCCTTTACAGGAAAACACTTACAGAAAACATCATGTGAATCATTTTACATATCAAAAGTGTATTTAGCTGCACTTACCAATTCAAGACAAGAGTTAAAATATTCTCAAAGAAGCAAATAATAAAACTTTAAAACAACATAACATGACAAATTAATTTATGTTCAAATTCTCACTGATACAGGATCAGCTCTTGAGAGTGACAGCACATATACATTAACACAACAGTGCAGCACCTTCAGCACTGAAAACTGTTCCGCCGTCTGCTTCTCAGCTGTGTGCATTAAACAGCCCTCAGTGAAGTGTGACAGTGTGAGACGGTCAAACGGATCTTCTGTTCTGACACAAACACAAACTATTAGAATGAAATGCTTTTAAAAGGGAGAAAATGTTTTCCATGTCTTCAGTTGTTTTGCTTTTGTTTTACACATTTGCAAGTATTTTCTGAATCAGAGCTCATGTTCATGTCATGTTCATATTTCTGCATATTGCCGGGTGAGGTTACACTACAGTACACTAACACTCACAATAAAAACAACATGACGACCGGCTGCAGACATTTACACTGTAAAGATACGGTTTAATATTGTATATGTTTTGTCTGCCTAATACTACACAAAACACACCAGTCACTGACTGACTGCTGCAGACTGACTGCTGCAGACTGACACGAGCAGACTGACACGAGCAGACTGACACGAGCAGACTGACACGAGCAGACTGACTGCTGCACACTGACACGAGCAGACTGACTGCTGCAGACTGACTGCTGCAGACTGACTGCTGCAGGCTGACACGAGCAGACTGACACGAGCAGACTGACTGCTGCAGACAGACGCATCAGAATCTGGCCTGTCTGACTTCAGCACAGATTACAGATGATGGCAAACAGTCTCTTGGTACCGTTAAACTGAAGACTGTTTCTTGGGCTGCCCTCTAAATACAAACATGTTGTAAGAACATTTGCTTGTATTTCACCCTAGCGTGATCTTGTTTTGCTTTTGACAGCATATCGAGACATTTATTGCATACTCGACTTCCTTGACCAGTAGAGGGTCTCTAAAAAGCCTAACAGTCAAGCGACCTACACAAAAATACACATTATAAAAACACAGGAGAGATGCAGTCAAGCCCGCTGAAGGAAAACTTCATGCAACAAACGGATGCATGTTTTACTGCGAGCATGCATTCAGTGAGCTAGATGTCTCTTCATCAGTGAAGTGTTTCAAATGATAATCCATCAGCAAGAGACTGCTGTCATTCACTTCAGTGCTCTTCACTTCTGATCTCACACATCCCTCTCCATCTCGTTTCAGGAGAATCTGCCGCAGCATGTTAGCAGTACAGCGACATCCTGCTGCGCCGCATGGCCTCGCTGATCAGGTAGGCGGGGCTTACCTCTGGTTCCTCTGTCATCACCACAATGTTCTGCCACTCGCCACACTGATTGGACTTTTTAATGGTGTCCACGACACACAGCGCATACAGACAGTCCTCAAAGGTGGCGGCCATCGTGAGCGGCCGACCGTCCCAGGTGCGGCGGTCCTCTTGATCCTGGAAGGCCTGTCGCACCGCCTGGACCATGCAGATAGTTCCGGTGAGGTACGGAGACGGGATGTCCCGGAACGCCTTGTCAGGCAAAGACACATCGCCGATGGGCGTGTTGTCCTTCAGCAAGAGCTCCTGCCCGCCTTCACCGTCATTCTTCTGACCATACAGATCTGTGCCACACACTGTCAGCCTACCAGCTGTTCCCACGACAACCACCTCCTGCCGGAACTCCCCAGGAACATTGAAGTTGAGCGTGACCGTGCAGCACGCGCCTCCGTCCAGCACCATCTGAAACGTGCAGAAGTCATCGCTGGTGATTTGCCGGATGCCTCGGATGTGATCCGTCTGCTTGACGAAGGTCTTGAGGAAGCCGTGAACCTTCACCGCTCGCCGGCCAGTTAGAAACGTCAGCAGGTCGATGATGTAGCTGCCCACCGAGTGCAGCCCACCCCCACCCATCAGATCGTCACAGCTCCAGTTGTACTTCTTGCCCAGGAGACTGCCGGCGTGCACCTGCGCCTCGCAGACCAGCAGCTCCCCCACATAACCCTCCTCCAACAGCTCCTTCATGCGGACGAATGCAGGAAGGAAGCGCAACACGTTACCCATAATGCTCAGCAGCTTGGGGTAGTACTGAGCCGCTGACATCATGTGAAAGGCGTCCAGCGGTGTCGCTGTCCGGTCACATATGACGTTTTTTCCAATACCTGAGA
>JAZGTJ010013127.1:0-15280 GCA_036877575.1 Botia almorhae
GGTGTTTCTTTTATATTAACAGAGTGAGATAATTAGAATGAGTCACAGCGAGAGGTGCATGCTGGGATGCAGTGGGGTGAGAGTCCATGCTGGTGTGGAATGCAAGTATCCTGCAGGAAGCTCCACTTGTGAGTCTTCCAGGCAAATCAGAGAAATCTCAGCATGATCTCAATTTCCTAAGGAGAGCACAAAACAGAATTAGTAAAGTGGAATTCCTCACCACTTGTCTTCTTCAGCCTCTTTTAAAAGCTGTGATTGAGAGACTGCAGGTGCACACACAAACTGCCAAAAACTGCATTTCCTGCCTGTAGGGCTATATGATTTCCTGATCATGTACATTTGTGTTGGTAGGATGGTCATTGTCAACTAATGTCAACTACATATTCTATTCAATACTAAAAAGTAAAGATAAAAATAGATTCATATAAATTAACGGTAGAGAAGGCAATTTCATACCAGATTTTACTTTTTTATTACTGTACTTTTTTGAAAAACATTGTTACATTGCATTTTACTATTTATTGATTCTGAGTATGTGCAATCCCTGGGATCAAACCCATGACTTTGGCGCTGTTAATGCCGTGCTCTAAGCTTTCCCAAGTTTGCCCCAAGTTTCCCATGGGGTACAGGAAAGCTGTAGCTCAGCTTTCCCAAGTTTGCCCCAAGTTTCCCATGTTTGCCAAGATTCCACAACATACCTGTTACTAAACAGTGGAGTGCAGATATACAGTGAGAGAATTTTTTTTTGATCCCCTGCTGATTTTGTATGTTTGCCCACTGACAAAGAAATAATCAGTCTATAATTTTAATGGTACGTTTATTTTAACAGTGAGAGACAGAATAACAACAAAAAATCCAGAAAAACACATTTCAAAAAAGTTATACATTGATTTACATTTTAATGAGTGAAATAAGTATTTAATCCCCTATTAATCAGCAAGATTTCTGGTTCCCAGGTGTCTTGTATACAGGTAAAGGGAGTGGTCCTAATCTCAGTTTGTTATCTGTATAAAAGACACCTGCCACAGAAGAAATCAATCAGATTCCAAACTCTCCACCATGGCCAAAGCCAAAGAGCTGTCCAAGGATGTCAGAGACAAGATTGTAGACCTACACAAGGCTGGAATGGGCTACAAGACTATCGGCAAACAGCTTGGTGAGAAGGTGACAACAATTGGTGCGATTATTCGCAAATGGAAGAAACACAAAATAACTGTCAATCCCTCTCTGTCTGGGGCTTCATGCAAGATCTCACCTCGTGGCGTTTCAATGATCATAAGAACGGTGAGAAATCAGCCCAGAACTACACGGGAGGATCTTGTCAATGATCTCAAGGCAGCTGGGACCATAGTCACAAAGAAAACAATTGGTAAGACACTACGCTGTGAAAAACCGAAATCCTGCAGTGCCTGCAAAGTCCCCATGCTCAAGAAAGCATATGTACAGGTCTGAAGTTTGCCAATGAACATCTGAATGATTCAGAGGTGAACTGGGTGAAAGTGTTGTGGTCAGGTGAGACAAAAATCAAGCTCTTTGGCATCAACTCAACTCACCTTGTTTGGAGGAGGGGGAATGCTGCCTGTGACCCCAAGAACACCATCCCCACCGTCAAACATGGAGGTGGAAACATTATGCTTTGGTGGGTTTTTTTTTGCTAAGAGGACAGGACAACTGCATCGCATCAAAGGGATGATAGACGGGTCATGTACTGTCAAATCTTGGGTGAGAACCTCCTTCTCTCAGCCAGGGCATTGAAAATGGGTCATGACAATGACTCAAAACACACGGCCAAGGCAACAAAGGAGTGGATGACCTCTGTGATTGCCAACAAGGGTTTTGCCACCAAGTAGTAAGTCATGTTTTGCGAAGGGGTCAAATACTTATTTCACTCATTAAAATGCAAATCAATTTATAACTTTTTTAAAACCATTTTTTTTATTTTTTGTTGTTATCTCACTGTTAAAATAAACCTACCATTAAAATTATAAACTGATCATTTCTTTGACAGTGGGCAAACAAATCAGCAGGGGATCAAATATTTTTTCCCATCACTGTACCACCTTAACGCTGAATATCCAAATTGGCAAGTTCCTTAATTCTTCTTTAGTGCTCCCTGGAGCATTTAATTCAATATTTAATGTTGTTCCACATGTATTTTTCAAGGAATTTTATACATGTAGGTTTCAATGTCTGTCAGCAGTCTGCAGTAATTATTGAGATGAATTGTGTTTCACCCTCTAATCTCTGTGTCTATAGGTGTTGAATTCAGTGCAGAAATATCTCTGGCATGGTTGCCATAGAGGCCATTGTCTGTGACCTCAAGAGAACTCTAACATTTAAATATGATTTCCACTTCAAAGTGCCAAATTAAATTATTTTAATTAGACCTAAAGCATTAGGTGGTATTGTGTAATCTTCTGATGAAAGCTACCCACTTCATCATCTCTCCTTAAAAAAATATATAACTAAAAGCAAATGTGAAGCAAATGAAGTTGTCCAGTTGCATTGTGGGATGCCATTTACAATTTATTTACCTTGAGAACCTTGTCAGTGTTCAGACTAGCATGCTAACATACTCTTAGTATCTCTGGCAGTATGTATATTTACTCTATCTACTTCATACCTAGAGAGTAAACTGCATTTGCACTGCAAATGTTCAGTGCAAACCAAAGCACACAATAAAGATTTCTGCATTTCATAATTCAGTGTGACTGAATTTATAATTTCATTTCCAGTGTTCTTTCATTTTCAGTGTTTCGAATGAACAAGTTCATAACACAAATTTAATAAAACCACATTTTTCAGGTAATTTATTGACCAGAGTGGCAATAAATTAAATAAAAAACTCATGTGACCTCATCACCATTTGATGTGTTTATCATGCAATAATGCCAGCATTTTACTTAGAATATAGTATACAGTATACTTTGTATACTGCACAGTAGTGAAGGTTGTATGCCCTAGTATTCCATTCCAAGCATAACCAATTACCCAGCGTCACACGTCGATGATTTCCACTTGTTCAGAGGTGAATAGTGGATTTTCTATTTACTACTGTCAGACATAGTGTGTGTGAAATCCTACAGCACACAGATTCTTCCACCATACACAAATACACAATGTAAACTGATATTCAATATTGCTCAGGTTGCTGAAAATTGTATCATGAAACTAAAGATAAGGACTGCAGAAGCTGATGGACTGCGGAAGCTACTCTAGTGGTTTAAAAAACAGCTGCTTCTGAATACACCACTACTTTGTTCCATATATATGGTCCAGTTAAACATAAATATATATGACTGTAGAACTATCTTGACCTGTTATGTGCAACATGCCATCCCTTACAGTATTTACTCACACATGTTCTTCCAAACCTGTAAATAAATGAATAAATAAATATAATTTAGGCAGAATGTTAGAGACTGGTACAGACTCAGTCCCCATTCACTTTCATTTTTAAAAAAAGGAGCAGAGCCAACTTTAAAATGACTTGTATTTCACTTGACTTGTATTTTTTATTTTTTTGGTTGACTAGCTAGCACAGGAGCTGTCACCGTTAATGTCACTGCTAAATATCCTATGGTAACTAGACACTGAGATGGGAAGTTTTCAACTACAAGGGTTTCCATTATATGAACATTTCAGCAGTTGATAGCAATACATGTACAATTTTACTCTATACCAAAATAAAATGCAATAGTAACTAATATTCTGTTAAACACACTTTTTTGTAACTATAAAATGTAAATATAAACAGATTGTCAAACAATGTGATGTTGTCTTCAAGTATTAGTAATTGTAAACAAAGCATTTCCAAATAATGGCTTTCTCAGGTGTCAGTCATATAGCTCTTGAGAACCATAATGAGTCACTATTACTAATACTGTAGAAACAATTATAGACTTACTGAGATATCAGTGCTTTGAAATCATGCATAGTCAAATCAGATTCAGTCATGGTCAGTATTCTGAAGAGCCTTTTATTCTGTTTTTCTGAAGAGCTATTTGATGAAAATTTGATTTTCAAAAGTCAGTTATGACTGACTTCATAATGAATGAATACATGTCTTGAGATTTGTGTAACATAAATGTAACATACATAAGTCTTATATATGTTTTTTGTTATTTTCCTGCTATCGAGGCTGATCATTGTCTTTTAAGTTTTCTTATCCCTGAGGCTTTTCTTGTTTTGTGTTCTGTGCCTCTGTTGAAGCCCTGGGGAGAAAACTCAAGCTCACAGTGATCCTACCCACTGCAGATGAAATTGCTGAGAAGCCAAAAATAGCCTCCCTTTGGGTCTGTGCTGGGAAGCGGCACTGCACGATGCTGATTGTTCTACCCTGTATCTCACATTATGAAGAAGAGCATTGAAACAGTTTTCTTCTAATGTACCTATAAACTGATAATGACAGGTCTTTTAAAGTGTAAATGACAAAAGCAGGGACCTTTTCCTCCCTGCCGGTCAGACAGAGTACAAATCAGTAGATTTCAAAAGGAAACATTTGCATAGAGAAACGAGAGGTGGAAATCTAAAGCCCTGCTGCAGTTCATTTACACCACTGCAGCACTGAGCTTCTCTTTCTCAGTGAGAGAGAAAAGTTTTTCTATTTTGACCGATTCGATTTGTCAAGCCATTACCTTCTTCATGCAGTCTGCTGGATTGACTAAGTGACTCTGCTAAGTAATAAGTCCATTATTTTACTAGCACTTTGCCATATATTTAAATATGATGGTGCCTCCTAACCTCCTGCACTCATTATTTAATAGTATATTACTTAAGTCTACAGTAAGTTATATATTCTATATATTGTCCATATATAGATGTTAATTGAAAGCTTCCTCAGTGGCCTTAGAAGAAAATTAAAAGGTTCTTCAATGACCTCACAGGGACTGAGAAAGGATCTCCTATGGCATCATGGGAACCAAAAAGGTCCTCCAATGGCATCAGTTTGTGTAAAAAACTGTGGAACCTTTATTTTTGGAACTAATGAGGCACTTTCTTTAATGAAAGCAAATGAGATGCTAGGAGAGAGAGTGTGTGTTACACAGAGAACATGAGCTGTAGGCCTTTCAGATGTAGAAGAATGAATGACACTGCCTTGTTCTGCCTTATAGTGACTCAAAATGTATTTACAAATACAACATAGCCTTATTAGTCTCACAGCAGCACCAGCAACTCAGAAGGTGCAGATGAGACATATTGTATTTGAAATAATTTCTGCATGACCAGAATTATATAGTCAGGATGTTGTGCACTACTCTTGAGTCTTGTGGGTTTATTCTGAAGAGCAGAGTGGCCAACCACCCTAACTGGCCCTATGGACCACTGTTTTGACAGGAAGTGTGTTAACAGTGCATATACTGTATTCAGTATTTGTGTCATGTAAAGGTACATTTGACCAAGGCTGGTGGAGTTAATTTGCCATGTATGTAGGAGTGACATACGAGCATGTGTATGTTTTTTTGTTTGGGCTGTTGGTCATTCAGTCTTGATTCGAGGTCTGAGGTTCCTGACAGGAATGCAGACGAGTGGGTGTAAGTGGTAAGCTGTAACTTGTATTTCCTCTGTTTTGGTCCATCTGAACCTCTGCCTGGAGAAAAACCACTCGCCTTTACTGTGCTTGGCTGCCGTCCACCACACGTTGCCAAGGGAAAAAATACCAGCGTGGTATTTACCACAGCTGGCCAAAGAGCAGCATCGGTTCTAATGTCAACAGGAGGTGCCAAGCACTGACAAACTGCCCCTTTTGATTTTCCTCTGGTTGGACGGTTGATCGTTCTGTTGTGTTTGTTGATGAGGTGGGGATTTTAAAAGTGTGGGGTGTAAACGGCGATAGCAGTGAAGGCAAATGATGTTCTCTTAATTACCAGGGGAGGCTGATGGATGCAGCTCGCCCCTGCACACTGGCATTTCCACCCCGTGCCTGGTCCACCTCATGACTCAGAAGAGGTCAGCTTCAATGCTGAGGAGCCAAGCTGGAAAATACAGGTACAGTAGCAACAAATGTCGTAGTGAGAAGATGTGACATGCCCAAGCACTTTAAAATGCTGAGGAAAGAGAGACGGCTACAGCTCATTTATGGGCATCGGAATCATTGTATGTGGGTGGGACAAGGCCTAGTATGTCTGCTCAGGTGGGTGTGGCTGTGTGACATACAGTCACTAAACAAACGTGTAGCATCCAGTGGCAGTTCTACATTGAATTGCGCGAGACTCCCTCCTGGCGCCCTCTGACAACTAACCCCCCTCCCCCCGACAACTACCTCCTTCCCGGCAACCACCCAGCACCTCGCGCCTTTTTTTTTTATTTAAGAAGTAGAAGTAGGGGTGTGTTAGTAAATTAGTTAAGGAAGTAAAGACGAAAAAGATGAGTTTTTAGTTGTTTCCATTCTGATGGATATATGGAGTTTATTCCACCAACCGGGCAGAGTGAAAGAGAGAGTCCGGGAAAGTGATTTCTTCCCTCATTGGGATGGAACCACAAGGGGACGTTTGTTAGCTGAACGCAAATTTCTGGTGGGCACATAAGTGCGAAGAAGTGAGAGCAGGTAGGGCTCACTTTATAGCCCTATAGTCACTTTTTAAACATAGTGTAAGTTTATAGTCACTTACACTATGTTGCTAACAGTTATCTGATGTTTTTGCTAAGCTAGGTAGCTACAAGTTCTCAACCAGTGTTAGCAGCTTTTTGAATCCTGGTCAATGAGAGAAGCTAGTTGTTGTGCTATGTGTTGATATTAAAGCCAAGGTGCTACTGTATGATTATCCTGGCTGTGGACCCACCCACATTTTTTTTTGTTTCTGACGCCCATGAGCTCATCAACAGGAAAACAGCTCAGAGGAAACTTTCAGTGCTCACTGGTTGCTTATTCATAGACAATTAAATGTAATGGAGTTTACATCATGTTTCTTAAGTATATTTCAAAGTTACAACTTTGTCTCATGTTTCTTCCAAATAATGATAAAAAGGGATATACAGTCAACAGTACAGAGTTGTATAATGATGGATAGAATAGCTTACATAATTTATAATAATTGTTTGTTCATATTTAAAAATCTGAACGCCATTTGTGTAATTATTGAAATCTCTTTTGAAAATCTACAACAAATACAAATATTATTGAGGTTAAAGTGAACAATAAAAGACTGCCACATAAAAGCCTGTCTGCTTTGACCCACCTTATTTCAAAGGTAGTAATACCACCTTTGATCAGCATTAAACACACTTAAATGCCACTTCAGATGCAGCTTCTGTGCCACCTTTGTAGTGTAAGATGGCAAGATTTGTGATAATAAGGAGCTTTCTCTTCTTCTGAAAAGTCTCTTTTGCTTAGGGTAATTGCTAAAATTGAGTATTTGCATTCAGCCATGATTTGTTTATTCCATGAGCAAAAGTGTTCAGCCATAGGATTGCCAAGATAAAGTAAGTATTCAGGTGGTCATATAATCTTAATGTGTTCTTCCCCTGAGGTGACGTCACCATATGAAAATAAACCACCAATAATACTGGACTCCTCATCTCATGTGAATGTATATCATTTCAAACATATCTGTAAAAAGTGCAAATCTCATTTGTAATGGAGAAAACCATTCGATCTGTCTCTGACCTTTCTTGGCTGTTAAATATTGTATTGATATGATTTCCTTTCTAGCTACATAGTGACAAGTATGAATGAAACACACATACACCTTCACATAACCCTTCTTAAGATCTCTGGAGCTCTTTGATGTCAGTACACAAATCTCCAACTAAGGGAATAAGGCTTGAATAAATTGGTAAGAACTGTATTTACAGACAACAGAAAAGCATGTTGGGGGTGGGTTGAGTAATTTATTGGGATTTTTCTGTTGTTCATTGAGTTCATCTGACCATTTTACTGCAATCTATCCATGAGCTAAATGGGTCTATAATTCATTTATTTTGCATGCTGAAGTGCAAGCAGATGGATTCAGTTCCTGAATGATAGATGAGTGAATCTCCACTTTTATAGGAAGAGGAGACAAAAAGGGAGATATTAGGTCTAAATTGACTGGAAAATTGCAGGGAAATCCGTTTTGTAGATGAGGATACAAAATGTATATGGTTGTTATTTAACAAAGTATCCACTGATATCCTTATCATAGCGGATGGTAATTTAGAGAGAGACTATAAGCATGAGCCAAGGTTATCGGAATAATGGTAAAATACGATTAAACTATCAGTCCATGAAATTTTATCGCTCACATTTGATGTTAATTTTAATGGTTTTAAGTGAGTTTGTCTGGACTTAAAGTGGTGCTTACCATTCTTAATGTCTAACATCCCTGATAATGTGCCTGCTTGCTGTTTAATGGTGTATGAGGCATGATAAGAATGACTTTCCCTAAAGTTAAATAGATATGGATATCTTTGTCTTCTTCTGAAGATAACGAATATGCTGGATTAACATTTTAGAAAGCCATCTACACATAAGAAGTGCATATTACATAGCTATCAGAATGACGCTGATCATTCTTTTCACTTATTAGTTTGTACTCCTGGATCAACATCTTTGCAATAATATTCAAAGTCTTTACCAAAACGGAATAATAACCCACTCCCAAAATCAAGGGGAAATTATTGGTGGATAAGAATGTTGCTTCTTAGAACATGTTTTTACTTGGCAAATCATAGTCATTCTCATAACTAGTAAAACGTTTTGGAATTGACTGTTGTTATGCCTATAAAGCATTATTATTCTACCATTTAGTTATCCTTCAAGACCTAGACAGAGATTAAATACTCTCATAATACTATAAGGACAATGTAAATATATTAACCACAACAACTATAATAACTTTATAACGGTATGAAAGGTGAAAATGAGATTTAAATGTAGTCTACGCTTCTAATTTGCAACAGCACCAACACATTTTTCATTGTCAACCAAAAGCAACCAACGTGTGATAGTGTAAACCTCAATTTGCTCCTTTTTCTCCAACAAATGATTTCTTTTCACATAATTGCTCTTTTCTCTGATACAGGGGAATCAGGTTCTCTGGGCATCTCAGTGCTTGTGCACGTGGGAGACTGACAGCGGCTAGAATTAAATATATGTTCTGGAGGCCATTGTCATGTTGCATTGTGTTTTTCAGGCACTAATCCATTCATATCGTTCTGCTGGGGACGTAATTGGACGCTAAAAATGTGATTTATAATCCATGGCTGGATGCGTTAGTATTGACCACTGTTTGTGTTTGTGCTCTCATCACTAAATGTCAGGCGCTATCATTGTCTGTCTAAATCTCCAGGATCCTACGAACTTAAGTGGCTCTTATGGAGGTAAAAACCATTTCATGCAGTATGTATTTACCTACATGGAATATCACATCAAAGTCAAGCTGTTATTTTGGAGACATGGGTAATGCATTTTTGATTTTACTGGGAATTTTGGCAAACCCATTATGTAAAGCCAAATATGAATGGAATGGAATTTTCCTTTGTGAAACACTACTAGCTTTTGGGACTCTGGAAATAAAAACTGGATGGATTATTAAGGCTACAAAGCAAACTTATTTGTAATGTCTGTAACATGTTGTAGTGTGTCCAAACCGGATTATTAATTCTGCAGTTATAAAATTCTGGATGGATAGCATGGATGACACTAATTTGTCCATGTTTCAAGGGAGATGAAGGTTAAGCTATGCAGCAGTAGATCATGTTTCATGTAACATATTAATATAGGCATGTTGGATCCAGACACAGAGCTTCATTTAAGCAACACATGTTTGTAATAAAACCCAGCAATCAGAATCAATAAAGGGAACCTAAGAATAATATTATCAACATAAAAGTCATCTTAGAAAAAGTTAATAGACATATAGCAGAGTAACAGAAACTTTGGTCTGTCTGGAGCAAGTAAAGGGTCAAGGCCTTCTGGAGATCTTTCTTTTCAGATAAGACTATATAGTATAAAACTTCATACAGACTAGGTTTTAAACAGAAGGTTCAACAACACAGGGTAGTGAGATGTTTGAAAGAGACCAAAGTCCTTTCTAAGCAAGTCAGTCAGCCATCTTGCCAATGCCAGTCATGGAAGTAGGGGCCCTTCAACCTGCTTAAATAAGAAAAGACTACAATCTTCACTGTTAAACTGTTTCAATAACACTACATTTTAATACCATGTTAAATAACTAATTCTGACAAGCACAGTATTAAAAATATTATCAGCCATCATGCAATCATCAGTTTTTCTTCAAGGAGTCTGTTTTTTCTTTATACAGTGTCAGATACAGGTGTACAATCTTGAAACACAGACGAGACACGTGTTTATTGTTTGTAAAACAGACTGTTGTTGTGCTGAAAATGACAAATGTGGCAATACATTAAGATATTATCTTAAAAATACAAAATGCATTAAAGTTCTGATAAAGTTCTGATCCTCATCAAGAGCTAAAAGGCTTTCAAACTACAAACCTCCCCCTTGGATCATGTCCACCAGCCTGAAGTGGTGATCACACAGTACCAGAAAACACTTTCACTTTCCTCTGGATTTCAAACCTAATCTCTCCCTAAGAGTGCATTGGTAATTGATTTCATTTGTGCAACACAAGCTAATATTCCATCACTGCTAGTGCTGACCTTTGGAGTGTGAAGCACTTAGTTGCGCTAATTCCAGCGCCATTAGAGAGGCATTCTCTTCTAAAACCGCCTTCTGCCACAAGGCAGTAATGGGTTATCTGCTTAGCCTGTTAAATGAGGTGTAAAATGAAATGGCACATGATTTGTTTTTCATACTTAAAGCTGTTTCTTAAGTGGCAGACAGCCATGTTTGCTAAATGAATCAACATTAGGTTTGCTCTTCAGTCAGGGTTTGATATTGATTCACAATAAATTCAGATTAATCATATGGGTTAAAAGTGCAGAGGATGGCCGAGGCTCTGTTAATAGGTGATGGCAGACCTCACTTGGGTGGGTTTCAGTCCCACTGTGTTTAATTTCAGACCCCTCTAAAAATCTGTGAAAATGTGATTTAGTTTAACAGCAACTACTGTCATTTATACTGTATGAGGTTATTTTACTCTGAATCTTATCTTAACCAGTTGCTGAAAATACTATGCTTCTGTAGCTTAGCTGGTGCTAGGAACACCAAGGTCATGGGTTCTACAGTACTGAATAAGAATTTGCCACTTCTCACTCATAAATATTTTATACTCACAATCATATAAGGCTTAAAATATGTGTATGCAATTATTATATTATTATAATATCATTTTTTGTTTACATAGGTAATACAGACTTGACATAAGAGACATTATCTGAGGAACAATTGTTTATGGATTATTTTTACTGAAAGGCCATTGCATAACTCATAATGATGTTACATTTCCATAACTATAGTATAGCTCTGTAGTTTTAATATGCACTTCTGTCAGACTGATTACAGTCCATTGCGTTCTCATGGGCTACTCCCAGCTGAAACTAATTGTAGGGGTTTTCTCTAAAATTGTGTTTATTCTGTGTCTGTATTTTGTTTCTGTCCCAAGGGGAATGTTAGGTCATGTTCATCTCCAGTAATATTAGCCCTGCTGTTATCAGTTATCAGTGAGGGGGTCAATAGCTGCTCAGACAGGGATCAGGTACAATAAGCTTTGGCCTGTACTCGATTCCTGCATCAATATCACATCTCTCCTGTTTTTATTAGTTTTTGATGTCAAACCTAAAAGCACTAAAACCTTAACCAGTATTACAGCAGTCAATACAGCAAATGACAAGGGCACTATACAGATAGCAGAGAACACAGATTTAAAAGCCACCATTTCTTCGGGCCATATTCCGCCGGGTCGTGCATTGGTTATAATTTGTTTAACATGTGTGTCAGATTGCAGGATAAGGTGTTCAATACCATAAGAGCAATGATGGTTTGGTGGCTGTTCTCCTGTATCAGAGACCCTCTGACCATTTGCTTTATTCTCTGATGAAAAACAACAATAACATTTTTTCATTGTTAAAGGTTTCTATAGAGATTTTCTTACAGGACAACAGCCAGGTGATTTTAATTGACACATAGTAAAAACACACTCCCTTTTATTACAGTTTCAAATATTTAATACAGAGAACATTTAATATGTGGTGGTGTAAAAGGAACAGTTTAACACAAAAAGAACACTCATTCTCATGCCATTCCAGATACACACACACACACACACACACACACACATATATATATATATACTTCCTTATAACTTCCTTCCTTATAGATTCCTTATATGGCTAAAGCACCAAAAATTGGTTCTTGTGTGTCTTGTGACTAAATGTCTGATAACTGATGGGATCACAACAACTTTGCTTAAAGTTCCTTTAAGTTAAGTTCTTAAAGGGATTATGTTGTCATTTACTCACCGTCATGTCGTTTCAAAACTACAATGATTTTTTGTCTGTTGTGGGGTTAGGGTTAGTGTTAGGGTTAGTATTAGGTTAGCCCTACAACAACTTGAATAACAGAGCTACAGCGTATGGGAGGGTTATCAGTGAATAATGACTATATTTAAAAATGATCAATAATTAATATTAATAATTATTATTTAAATTATAGTCAATTACATGCACAAAACTATCAAATGCTCCAGAAGACCTGAAATATACAGCACAAATCAAATAGATTTTAATGGCTGTGATGCTTTTGTCATATCTGATGTTTGTATTTAGTGTTGATGTGAGTCATTCTCAGCTTCTTCTTTCATGTTCCATGACAGAAACAAGGTCATAAGGGTCAAAAGTCTATAACAAAACAACTTTGAGTTGATTTTGAAAGTTTTTTTTTTACTAAACAATTTAATAAATGTATTGTCATTGCAACAATTCACACAAACCACATCATGAAGACACATAGATACAGGTCCTTCACACTGCACTGATGATGTTATAAGACGTCAGCAATGACTCACAGCAGTAATTATATTATATATTATATTATAGAGTGAGGCCTGTATGTTGAGCAAGACTGAAGGTGTGTTTTCAGTCTGCTTGTGCAGACTGGGTGGGGCTTTGTCCTTTTCCTAAACTGTCATTACTGAGAATAGTGAGAGGTGATGACAGACTCAGATAGAAAGCTAATAAAAGCCCAGACAAAGATAATGTCAAATTTGCAAGCTAACACCATGAGGGAAGCTAAACAAAGGAGGGGAACCACAGTGCTGTCTGACTCAGGAAGTGTCTGTTTCATTTTAACAATAAATAGCTGATGTTAACTTTTATCATGTGATAATGTAGGATTTCTTGCTAACACACTATTAAAATTCCAGTTTAATTTTATTTAATTAAAATTCCTAATTGTGATGAGGATGTTTTGTTGAAACTGAAAAGGCAGACTGTAAGACATATTGTAAATTGTGGGAAATATTTTATGGTATATTACATTCCTTAAACATTTTGTTTAAGCTTTCTTATGACTATTTTAAAACATTAACCCTAAGTGTTAAACATGCTTTTTTGTGAGTCATTATGTGACATCATCACTGTTGGTTACATTATTAACGGGAGATTTTAAAGCTTTAATATCTATGTTCCTGTCTATAATAATGTCTATGTCTATTTAATAATGTGTAAAGTTGATCAAAAATCAACAGATAGCACTTTTCTCAAAATAATTTTTCTTTTAGATTTACTCTTTTATGACCAACTTTACATTTACATTTAGCAGACGCTTTTATCCAAAGCGACTTACATTGCATTATACTACACATTGATCACTATACATTGAGTATGTGCAATACACTGGGATCAAACCCATGACCTTGGCGTTGTTAACGCCATGTCTAACCACTGAGCTACAGGAAAGCTTTACACTGCACAATGTGTTAAATCTTACATGCTTCCAACTGAATTACAGTATTGGGGAGGAAAAAGAACAGTACAATAATGTATACACAAATTATGTCATATAAAGTAATTCCTGATGGCTCTGATAATAGTTTAATGCTTTCTGCACAAAGATATGATATTAAATCCTCAGTATTAAATGGTGTCATGGCTCTATTCTGCCTCTCAATCAATCAACAAAGGCCAGCTGAGACCCTCACTGTGGGTCAGAGCCAGTGGCCACTTGAAAAGGAGTTTTGTTGTTATAAGACTTTATTGACGAGCCCTGAACCATAGCTGAGAGAAATCATGTTTTTAATGCAACCAATGCATGGCTACACCTGTAGAAAATTGAAGTCTTTCTGTTATGTTCTATCACACACACAATGCAGTCACAGTTCTCCCCTGGCATTTCCATCAGTTCGGATATGACTGCATGCAGGCACAAAGACTTTACAACAAAGGCTCTGTCCTGCTCCCAGACGCATTATATAAGCACATCCTCTCCCGCAACAGAACATAAAAACACAAATGAAATACTCGCTGTGATCGTGTATATTACAATGATAGTTCAGATATTCCTGTACAAAGGCATGTTTAGAGCTCTGCTATATACATTATTCTGAACGTTCATGTTGAGTTTGATTAACTGCCCATATGCTGTCCTAGCAATCAACTGGTTGTACCTTAAGACCCAGATTGTCAACTGAACATTAAGTGATGACCCAACACAGTAAAACTGTGTTTTAAGGACAAAAAGTTTATGAGTTTAAAGACAACATATTTTGAAATTACAGACTAGACTTTTAAAACTAAATTTCTCTGTTCCGATTATTGTTCGTCCTCGGGTGCTTTGTGGCTGAATCTCACAAAATATGTCTAGGTCATGTATCATACCCAAAATCAAAGAAAAATTATATTGTTGCCTAAGGATAATAAAGCAATATTTGTGACATTATTTTCGTGATAATTTGCATATTTACACCACCATCTTATTACTTTTATTTAGTCATTACTGCAGTGCAGTTCATTTTTAACCAAGTTTTAAGTAATGCTTGAGTTTTGCATTACATTTTTGCATAGTTTGCATTGAAAGTTTTAAATTTATTTTCTGCTGTGTTTTATATATGAAAATATTTTTTTATTTTCTCAATAGAGAAAGCAGGAATTTCTAACTGTGCCGTTGAAATGAGTGAGTCCTTGTGTAGATTTAAAAGGCAATAATGCTACACATGACATGTACAGTAATTTCTCCAGGATTCAATAGAAGCAATAGATCTTTCTGTTGAAGATTTGTGCTTTCTCACTCTCATCCTAGAGGGAAGCAGAGGCAGACTGTAGCCTGACTTGATGTGCATGTTGTCTGGGAAAATCAGTTTTGTGAGTCAGATGGCCTTAGATCCTTCATGAATGATGCATACTCTAACTCAAAGAGCTGGCCTCCACATGAAAGAAATAAAAA
>JAZGTJ010013128.1:0-15279 GCA_036877575.1 Botia almorhae
TCAAAACACACGGCACGTTCTTCATGTTTATTCAGTCCAGCAGACCTGCGTAATGCTCTAATACATATTCATGAGCACACATAGATGTTTGAGCAGCGGGCCACGAGGGGACCAGAGCGTGAAGCATGTTCCATATTACACTGGTGACAGGTGAATTAAAACGTCATTTAAGGGCCAGAAATATTTTTTTCGCATTTTATTGCCGTACAATACACACTTCGTTTTGTTAGTTACTTCAGTCAGTCACAGGAAGTCCTTGTGACACAAAAACACCAAACCCGTCATGATTTTATAAACTTCTGTGGCATCTAAATACGTTAACAGCACATTGTTTTTTTACAAAAATGAATAAAACGCTTGTGGGGGCGTGATGTTCTCGCATTGTGCTGTAAATCACGCGTTATACTGCGCGACGCGTGGCGCGCGACCCTCGAGAAAGTTACTCCATTTTCTTTGCTTAACAAAGCCCAACTTTTACTCGCTTTTGGCACCTGCTGAGTGTTCGTCTTGGACCCTGAAATATCTCACTCTCCTTCTCTCTCTCGCCTTTATCAGAGATGTGAAAACAGCTCGACTCTTGATTAAAAGCCCATCTGAGGTTATTTTCCTGGCAGAGAGGAGATTCGGTTCATTGTGCGATGGCTCTCTCTGCACCTGGTTGTCTCAAAGTGAGGTCTCGTCATTATCTCGTGTTTCTTCTGAAGGCAATCTCCTCATTTAACAGCACTGTTAAGACGGAATTAAATTGTGCTTTTGAAGACTAACGCGTCACGTCTTAAATTGAGGCATAATACTGCCGCGCTGTTCTGGGTCGCTGCGTTTTAGATGGCGGGTTATTAAAAAGTAACGACATCAGGTTTAAAGTTTTAAAGTATTTCTGGAGGTGGGCTGTGGTTATAATTCTCTCTTTAGTGCTTTAATTTATTTCATTTGCTTTCCATCCCACTGAGCACAGTAAAGTTTTGCTGTACCTGTATTAGTAAATCATAGACGCAATGAACATGTTTGAATAAAGAGGAAATATGTTATTCTAGCTGTAAAATCCCACTAATGACTGTGACGATGATAACGAATAAACAGCCAATCAATAGACAAACTTAAAGAGATGGAGGAATGGATGGATGGATACAAATGCAGACAGACAGACAAACAGATAGATTAATATATCGATAGATTAATGAGAGACTTTACTGGTGTGTGTGTGTGTGTGCGCTTATAGCGGTTGTAATCTATAAAACAAGCAATTTGGTAATTTCCATTTTTAAATAGATTTGCTGTGTAAAGGACAGATGCTCTGGCATTCTGTGTTACCATGGCAACATGTAGGATTCAGAATGGTGCTTTGCTCCGAGGGGCAATAGCACCATCGGTTTCAGCCCCAGATTAATGTCTGTGTGTGTGCCCCAGTAACTCAATGGCTGCTCTGTCCTGTGCTGCTATTGGTTATTCTGCCCCCTGTCCTGCAGATCATTGGTTGCCCTGTACTCTGTCCTGTGTTTTCATTGGTCGGTGCAAAGTTAAATTGTCTTTCTTTCTTTCTTTCTTTCTTTCTCTACTTCTTTCTCCTTTCTTACTTTTTCCTTCTCTCTCTCTCTCTCTCTCTCTCTCTCTCTCCCCGTCTCCTTTTCTCTGTTTCATAAAGGTCATTGTGTGCAGTTGAAGATTAATAATGTTCCTCTGATAAATCTTTATCTTTTAAGTAAACTCAAAACAGAATATATTCTTCTACGTGGTATTTGTATCTGTAGCACTAATGCTGTGTCTGTGTTCTTTATGCTTTGATGGAAATTAGATGCTAGCAGCAACTCCGTGTACACTTTATAATGTTAATAAATGTTCTGAAACGCATTAAATGCGCGTGCCTGAGAGGAACAGCTAATCTGTCTCTGCTCGATAGTTACATTTGACGCATGCGGCGCTATTGTGTCGCCGCGCCACAGAATTATCCATTTGTTGTCACGGTGTGCAATTCCTAAACAAGCTCTTTTGAGCTGTATGATTTAAAAAAAAAATAGCTCATTTGGTACAGCTGATTCCATTCGGATGCTTTTAAATGAGAATCTGTAATTACATTTCGTTTCCGGTTAATCGGCAACAGCGCTGCGTCTCATCCAATCAGCATCTCTGGAATCCTATACCCATTGTGATGTAACAATAGGGATTCTGTCCAATCACACTCTCCCATTGTTCCTTTGTACCTCGTGTGGGGCCCATGTCAATACAATGAATGTCTGTATTGGTGTGGTCAGCAGCTCCTTCAAGCGCAAAGGTTTCCCCTCGCTGTTTTGTGAAATCGTTAGGTTGTCTACGAAGAAGTACGTATTAATTATACGTGTTAATTATGCTGTAGAGATCTCACTGTCTTATTTGCTCACAGCAGGTAGTGATTAAAGCTTCGAAACTAGAGGGTAACCGATGTAAATAGAAAAATACACGCGTTTGAGTCAACAGACACTCCAGATTAGATTCACTCTGTCTCGTTTTCTGTTTGTGTTTGTTTTAAATGACCCTGTGGTTATAAAAAACATACCATTGCGAGTTGGGGTTTGGTAAGAGGATCTTGTTGACCACTGATCTATCATGTACTTTGCTTAACAACCGTTTTTTCAACCAAAAAAAGTTACGGGTTCCGGCCAGGAACAGCTGTTGTGGAATCAGAGCTCTCCTGTGTTGTGTTGTTGAGTTCAGGTCTTTTGTACTTTTTGTACAGTACTGTACAAACTCTCACGAGTGTTTAATGGTGGAGATCTCAAAGTCATTTTTGCATCTTCTAAGACTCTACCAGCATCTGCAGAACACATTTCTCCGTTAACTGCGCTTTCATTTGAAGAACGTTAGCCTAATTCTGCAGGCTAATTACCAGAGACAAACGATAGCGTCAGATCCAAAGACCTAGACGACCCTTTGTCATCCACCAAAAACCAAGATGGATGTTCGGAGTGATGGACACAAGGACAGAAACACGGTTCGAGAAGAGAATTGAAGGTGGGGATTAAACAGCCGTAATATAATTACGGTCGACATAATAATCTTCCTAAATGACTGACAGTCGAGCGTGAACCCAGCTGGCGTTTTTGCAAATTTGTTTTTACCGTAATTAGTCCTGCCACTTAAAACGGGACAATACTTTCTATCAGAGAAAAGATTGTAGAAGACCACCATCCCTCTCGCTTCTAAAAGACGCTTAGCTGGGAATCTTGTTAAGTAACTTAAGGTGAATATTTCATGAGTAAGTGCTAGGAAGAACGATTGTCAAATTTCCACAGTAGAGATGTGGACTGTTCAGCTGTATAAATCATGTGATAGTAGAACAGAATCAGGCGGTGGACAGGCAGGGTTGGGAATGGTGCTCTCGGAGAGCCATGAAGAGCCATCAGCTGTTCACATTAGGAATGAAGGGCTTCCATCAAATGTAGAAATAAGCTCCACCCCGTGACAGCAGGCCGCAGGAGGAGGGGAGGAGTCAATGCTGCTGGCTTAAGGCCTGCAAAACAAGCCTCCACCATTAAACACAGAGTAAAAACAGAAAACAGATGAAATATTTATTCATGCCAGCACTGAGTACAAGAGGCCAGACTGTGGGGTTTAGAGAGAGAACGACATGGAGGTGATAAAGCTGAAGTTTGTTTTTATCGTCCTTAATTTGGGTTGTAAAGCTATAATGGACAAAATTTACCTCATTTTTCTACAAATGTTTTTGGTTTTAGCAGTAGTCTGTCACTGTTAACCTCTCTGTAGAGATAAATCATAAACAAATGACTTGCTTGTTTTGGCTCAGTGTTTCTCTTGCTGTATGTAAATGGCAGCATTGATTATGAGGCGTGTGTGGAATCTGTATGGCGGGTCCGAGTGGATCTGTCTTTGTAAAGAGCAACAGACTCAGTTAATGAGACACAAGGTAAACACACACACACACACACACACAACATCACAGGGCAGAGTAAACTTTATTTTTCTGTCTAAAACGCTGGCCTATGCAGAACTCGCTGGCACAGTGCTAGGGTGTTTTGGGTGGTTGCCAGGGTGTCGCTATGCAGGAATTCTGAAGTTTTTTCCCATTGCTTTGAGTGTTTGCTTAGTTGTTCTGGATGAATGCTAAGGTGTTGTGGGTAGTTGCTAGTTGGTTGCTTGCTGGCTCAAGTTAAGAGTCCAGCCAAAGTCTCTAAGATTTGTTGTTTTAAAATTTGAAACCTAACAAACTAATTTAGCTATATTTCTGTAACTAAGTACCACTTGATATTTTGTTGTGTAATATTTGTTCAGATCATTTTGGCATCACATTAGACCAGGATGTATCAGATTATGTATTATCCTGCTAATTAATTTCCCAAAACCTTAGAACTGGTACAAGTTGACTTGTACTGTATTGTTCTGCCACTTTGTGTACCAAGACAGAGAAACAGTGGAATGCTAGGACATCGTGGGTGTATGTGTGCGGTGTTTCTAAAAATAGCACTCAGTACATGCTGAAAAGCTGAAATGAGCTCTTGCTGTCACATAGCAACAGTCAGACACAGAAGCAAGCACTTGGCTCTCTCTCCTCCCCACACACTTTCACTGCTCCCTCTTAGTGATAGACAGCTGTCAGAACCAATCAGATGCCTCATCTTTGCCAGGGTGGGCACCTCTGACAGAAGGGCTCCTGGGACCAGCCAAGCATGCAGTGTAAATCTGTCACCTTTATGAACACACACATGTAAACACACCTGACCCCGTCGGGTGGCCCCGGTACTTTTCTTGTGAGTATGTGTCTGTTATCTTTGTCTTTTCATCTGTGTAACAGCAGTATGTTAGACTCCAGCCTGAATGATCAGCACGATGTCTGGTCCACATTGCAGCCTTTTCTGTCCGATGATCATGTGCTTCATTCCGTCTGATCTTTAACGCTAAAATCCATGACATCACAAGAAACAGTTAGTTTTACATTTTTACATCTCATTTGAACAATTATAAGACATCTCCACAAACAAACATTTTGTAGAGTTTGTCCAAATTTAATAAATACCTGATATATATTCATTTAGAGAATATATATAGAAGTTATAATAATACTGAATCTGGCTGAAATCTGTCTGTTTACTGCGAGTCTGACGGCTGTACTTGTGTTTACTATGTGAAGTGGATGGTCTTTAGAACAGGTCAGCGAGATCCTACAGACCCTAATGTCATTGGCATTTGTGAGCCACTTACGCTTGTTGGTACGGATGCAGATCGAGATAGACAGAGGAGATGAGTCAGTCGCCATGGTAATGATGCTTGACATAAACTGGAATTGTGGGCCGTTGTTGTGACGTGTGTCAGTGGCCACTAATCACAAAGGTCAAAGGTCAGAGTGTAGACCAGTCCAGTTTTTGTGTGGAGCGGAAGAAATGTTTTCTGCTTCTAGAAACGTTGTATAACCAACTTATACTGTATCTGTGAATGTGGTAGAAATTTATAAGAGCCATATTCTGTGATTTATTTATTTTGCTTTGTTACATTTTATTTATATGTTGTCTATTCGTGATAATACGTTTTATGCCCCAAACACAGTGCAATTTAGTTTCATTACCTTTTTTTAATCTTTCTCTGGTGTTTAGCTGTACATTCATCTCTGCTTAAACTCGATATTTTATTGGCCCGGTTATTGGATGTATATTCAGAGATTGCTTGGCTGTAATTTTGCTGGTGTTTTGGAGGGACGTGGGTAACGATACATTCGACACTCACTTACTAGGACAGACCCTTACGAGGCACATTAGAGGCTTAAACAAATCAAAACGATACCAGAGGCCTGTACCACACACAAGTGTGTTACGTTTAGAAATGTCAGGTAATTTGTCTTTTAAGCATGAAAAAACAACCTCAGGGGGGGACTGCTGTTTCCTCTCAGGAAATCAGCACAGAGACGTTTCGTTTAGAATACAAGAGAAAAAACACATTTTAAAACAATGTTTGGTCAGAGAGAGGTAAACATACAGAGAGAGCAAAAATCGGGTAGGTGGGCAGCTATGAGGGCAGGTGTGACTTTGATCCAGATGTTGTGTTCCTATGGCAGTGTGAATCTGATCTCTGATTGGCTGAGATGAACAGACAGCTAAACGTAAGGGAAAGAGAGAGAAGGAAAAGCGTTCGGAAGTTTTGTTTTGATCTAATACTTCGATTAACTGCAAGAGTCTTTCCCTCTCTGCACTTTTTAATCAAATCTGTTAAAACCATAACCCGCTTTTCTGTAATCATTAATAACTGATGTCTGCGATGACACACTCACAATAGTTTGTTTTCTGGCATTATGACATCATCATGACATCATAGAATGCGTTTGAAGCTTAAAATGCCGGTAGCCACGCAGGCAGGTGTAAGTTCAGTCCAGCGCTGCATTTATTTTGCAGGGCGAGTATGATTTATGATTGGATCAATTTATTAAGAGATGAATGTACCAGAGAAAGAGAGGGAGAGAGAGACAGTTTTGTTTTGATCTAATTCTTTGATTAACTGCGACAATCTGTGCCGTATTTAAAGATTGCCTCTCTTAATCAGGGCTTGTTATGAAAAACCCTCCTGTCGTTAATCTTTAAGGACTGATGTTTGCGATTAAATACTTTCAGTAATCTGTTTTCTGGTATTATGATGTCACCAATCCGTATCTTTCATCTTACAGCGTGTTTCTACGACACGTGTGGCGTTAATATTATTTCATCAGCTTATGAATTATGAATGTTTAAAAGCCATAGCCTGGCGAAAAATGCGCATATAGCTGCCCGCAGTCGACGTGATACACAAACAAACAGAGAAATGATCGTTACGTCGGTGAATTATTCCGTCTGAGTCATTGTGTCTGGTGTTTCTCTCTCTCTGGGCGATACTTCTGACGTGTTTTGGCCTTATATAGAAGCATGAATCATATACCCCATATTAATGACTACTGCAGGGATATCTATGAATGGATGCTGATTTTCTGTGCCGTACAACGCCGCTAGAAATAAATAAGCTACAGGAGAATGATTGTGCCGTAACACAGAGGATTAGGGGGAAATTACTTAACAAAGACACTTTTCACCGTCCGGATCTCCCTCTCCGTGCTGTGACCTGGCTAAATTAATCACTGGTTCTTTTTCCTCTTTTTGCTCAAGCGTCGCTCAGAGGTGAGAACTCCTCATCATCATGTACGTCACACATGCTGCCCTCTTCCTCTCCTGTATCAGAGGTTCATCTCTAAATCAGACTAAAAGGCGACGGGAGGATTTTAACAATAGTTGCCCCACCTGTGTGCTTGCCAATATCGCTTCTGCTCTCTGGTATGATGGACAGTGCCTGGGTAACAGTGGGGGAAAACAAGCAGATAAATCCATCTGGGCTCCGCCCACTGTACTCATTCGTCAAAGTGACGGGTGGCTCCAAACCGCCTCCCCCTTCCTGATTTACGCATCATGGCAGCCGTTGTCGGGGCACGCGCTCGGGCGCGAAGACATCATAGACGCATCTTCAGCCTTTGCAATGCATGCTAATAATCCACCCACTCACAACAAGCCTGAAAACAACCATCGCTGCCAGATAAATGCTTCTTTTTTAAATCTCAAAGCTTTCTGTAAGTATTCTCCAACAACACTTTCCAGGCTTAATTAGATTTAGCGGTAACAAACTTGGAAAACGCTGGAAAACGTTCGTTAGCATTGGCGTCAGGGCAGCAAAGGGCATTCTGGGATAGGAATCATGGACGGGTAGCTTTAAAGCTACTGCGCGGAAGTTCCCGCACTGGGAGGTCTGATTGCTGGAGATCAGAATCAGAGGGTATGATACACATGACTCTCCACTGTGTGCTGGCTGGAGACAGGCCTGCTGTAGTGTGCCGCTATACCATCTGTTAGCCTGGGCATCTGACGCTGCACAACCGGCCTCCTTAAAACCTCTTAGCAACCTCCCTCAGCCTTTTACAGCATCACTTTCATTCTCTCTGTGGTTTCACAGTATTTCCCGAGAATCTCCTGTCCTGCTTTCTTGTGTAAAAGAATGATTATCTCCAGGAACAAAGAAGCATTTTCTTGTATTTTTAAAGCGGCAATCCGTAACCTTTATCTCTCTCTCGCCAATTTTGTCTATAACACAAAATTGTAGAAGTACTTCTCTTTACCTATGTTGTGAAGTCAAATAAAGCCAAACTGACATTTCCTGGGAAATCTGATCCGACTGCTCAAATTATAAATCATTATTATTAGCTCATCGTTGTGAATCGGGGTAAGGTAAAAAGACAGCCTTGAACACTGATCTGTTATGTACTTGAATGTGAACTGATTTTTGTTCATTTTTAACCATGGAAAGTTACGGATTGCAGCTTTAAGGAAAGAAGCTGGTTAGGGATGTTGGCTGTAATATTATTAATTAATATTATTAATTATTAATATTAATATTACTATTAATTATTAATTAACATTGTGGTTGCTCGTACGTTTAAAGAAATTTCTAATCTAAGTCTAAATCTAATCTAAGTCTAAATATTAACCTGACACCTCTTTTCATCCCTAAGTGATCTGACCTTCAGTTTTTGCATGACTTATATTGGGGAAGGGACCCGAGACGCATCTAACGTAGGGCCCAGAAGATCATAGAGCTGTAACAAGCCCTCAGATCACCCTTAGCAACTGATCACCCTTAGCAATACCATTAGCCATAATGTTGGTAATAGCTGTCACGTTAGAATAAGGCACAAATCAGTGGCTTTCAGTTAACAACACAATTCATGAGCTGAAATGAGATCCTGCGAGTAAATGATGTTTAGTTAATCAGTGATTGAATGAGAGTAATTGGCTTCATTAGATAATACCTGTTAGCTCAGCAGGAGTCAGTAGAGCCTAGCAGACACACACACACACACACACACACACACACACAGTCAGATGAGGTTGGTGCAGAAACAGGTTGAGTTGTGTTCAGAACTCCTTCATCAGCTCACTATTAATACTTGTTTATTTGTGTATTAATTATTAGGGTAATCAAAGTCCTCGGGGTGTGTGTGTGTGTGTCTGTGTGCACATGCATATGGGTTTATTAAACCGTATATTGGCGACAAATTTGTACCCAAAAGTCAGCAAAACCTGACCAATCTGAGCAACAATGAACTGCAGTTTTGTGTTAGGGTTAAAGTGTGGGTTAGGCTTAGGTTATATTGTTTTTGACAAGTGGTGTATAAAACCAGTAGAAATGTATGTAATGTCCTCATAAATGTGACAGACAGATCGTGTGATGGTACGAACAGTCGTTGATCACTCTGAGCAGCTGAAAGCACTATATTGATTATATACGATAATTAAAATCACCTGTCTGCACCTCCGGCTCTATTATTCAGTCCATTTTCTCTCTCTCTCTCTCTCTCTCTCTCTCTCACACTCATTGTTAATGATTAGACGGTCGGATCGATCAGATGTTTTGATATCAGCGTCTGGTGGGTTGAGGGTGAGGGAACACTCAGCGTCAGCTGTTCTCTGTGTGTGGCTCTTCCAGAAGGCCTGTGTTACCCCATTCATCCTGTATTACCAGGAAGTGCTTCCCTGTTGTTAAAAGCATCAGACCAGTGTAGAATTTCTGGAATGTTGTGTTTTCAGGAAGTCATATTGTGCTTTTTGACTTGTAATCATGTTGTGAGCTAATGGCTTTGGGTTTTATAAATGGTTAATGACAGACTAATGCAACTCTATTAATAGATGGTGTCACGTGTGTTTATAGTCTGGTTTATATCTGCTCAATTTTCGTTGGGAGCGTTACATGTTTAATAGTGTGTGTTCTCTCTTTCTTTCTCTCTCTCACTCTCTCTCTGTGAGTGTGTGTGTGTGTGTGTGAGTTTTTAATTGGATCCAGCAGGTGAGATAATCACTGTGTGCAGCCAGATCGATCAAATCAACACACCTACACGCGCGCACACACACACACACACACACAGACCCAGAGGGATCTTTGCTTCACTAAATAACGGCTCTCTTGCTTACAAAGGTTAACCTCTTAGTCACAGTCCCCCAGAGGAGCGCTCGAGAAGAACACACACACACTCAAATCCAAAATACACACTGACCACCCAACCCTGTTTTTTTTTCTCAGAGAACAAGATAAAAAAAATCAAACATAATCAGCAATGACAGGTACATTTTTAAAGAATAGCAAAGCTTTGAGCACGTCACGGATCTTAGCTGTTAGATGGTTTGGTTTGGCGCTTGTCATTTATCACAGGTTTGCTCATCTCTGCCTCCAGCAACACTTGTCCAGAACCAAGCTGTTCTTAAAGAAACAGTTAACACCTTAATGAAATCCAGGTTATCATTTACTGGTCCCCATGCTTTGTCAGATCTGTCTGACTTCTGTGGAGCACAAAAGGTGAAGAGTCAGGCGGTATTTTAGTGAGTGACAGCCTCAGCATTCATTCACTTTCATTGTATGAGACAAATACACTTAACGTTTTCTTATTGTGTTCTACAGAAGAAAGTCGTACAGGTTTTTTGCATTAAAAAAAGAAAAACAAATGAGAAACACAATGTTTTCATCCCCTTCATCCCAACAATTTTCTCATTGTTCTTAAAGCTGCATTCTGTAACTTTGCCCCCACGGGCGCCATCTCTGTTTGAAACATGAAACTGCAGGTTACTTTACGTACTTTTCATTATGTCTGTTGAAGTCAAATAAAGCCAAACTGGCATTTCCTATGAAATTGAACCTGACAGCTCAAATTATTAATCATTATCAAATTCTGAATCATTATTATATCATACAAACTTACAGCTGCGAATGTGGGTAATGTGCTTTTTTTTAATTTACTTGCTAATTTTTGTTCCTTTTAACACAAGAACGTGACGGATTGCAGCTTTAAATAGCTAGTGTTCTTTGTGTTACATCACAGCCAGGTCAAACCATGATTGGCTGCTTGCTGTTGCTAGTTGGTGACTGGTGGTTTTGGGGCGGGACGATCACATTGTCACATTTTAGTAAAAATGTGATTAGCCAAAGGCAATGGAACCAAATAGCATGTCTACACATGTACACAACAAACAATCACAAACACAACACAGCGGGGAATCGTCATTTGTGTCACTAATGATTATTGAGTGTCGAGCCATTTTCTGAAATGTAATCTTTTCAGCGTATTGATCTCGGCCTGTAGGCGATGAACTTTCATGCTTTTGGTTTTGTTGTTATTGCCGTTTTCTGCATGAAATCGTCAAACGCTGCATTTACCTTCTAAATATTTGATGCCTAAACAAATGCGCTGAGCTTTTCACGAGATGATGCTAATAATCTAATCTCTTGAAATATTAATGCTGATGGCTAACTTTCATTGAGATCATCCATAAAGTTTAAGAATGTTCTCAATCCTGAAAATCTTTTACTTGTTGTGCTTCTTTGGTGGAAAAAGGTGATTTGATAGACTCTTGAGTGTGTAGCATAGCAATAGAATGAACTTGTACAATGGCAATTAGCGTGAAATTTGGAGTTTAGCAGCCCATTCGTTGTTTGGTCACTTTGGTCAGGTACAATGTCTAATAATTGTAGTAGAATTATATTGTAACTCTTAAATGAGTATTTTCAACAGAAAGATTTTTTAATTTCAGTTTCAGAGAGGCTAGCAAAAGCAAGCTAGCTTTGAAAGCATAAGGTCCCGCCCTCCCCTCAGAGCGCTCTCCAAAGCCACGCCTCCTCCAATACACACGTGTGCATACAGTTTGACAGACAAGTAGGACATCTAATCATTGCATTCGGAATGACACAAAAGATATAGAAATATATTTAGACCACTTTACTTAGTGTTTGCTATCAGGATGTGAAAAGAATTTTTAACCAGCATAACAAATGTTTCTGGAAAAAACATTCCAGAAACTTTAAATTAAAAATCAAATGTTCTACCTTTAAAAGAAATAAATAGACTATTAAAATTGCTCGAGTATGTTATTAAATTATAAATAAAGTATTGTTCACAATTTGCAGTAGCACATTTATGCAAATAATTATGTGCATATTTTAAAAATATACCTCAGATAAGACACGGTTTATTAAAGTCTCCCACAACCCCATCTGTAGGCAGCCCCTCATGAGTGAGAACCTTTGGTCTTGTGAGTTGTCTGTGGGCAGCAAACAGCGAGACAGCTTGTAACAGTCACTGTGTCTGAGCAGAAGGCCCGTATCACTTTGGTTTCGGTGCTTTTGGCTGCATTTCATCTCCAGGGTCAGAGTTCCTCGTGTCGTGCTGAGTAATACTGAAATAGGCTGTATGATTTGGTCCCTCAGGACTGTGGACTCTGTCAGGCGGTGGGAAATGGCTCTTGTTCAAGCTGTAAAAGGACCACTGATGACTCCACGGACGCCCTGGTCCGTGATTGGCCAATCATCGATCTCCTCGCGTGCGACTGGCCGTTTGCTGGTCGGTGGGGGAAGGAGGTAGAGCAGAAGGACACTTGTCCTTTTGAACATGGCCATCTGTAACACGCCAACCTCGCGCGCACGCGAGCGGGAGTCACATGATCAGACCTTCAGAGGGGATTGTGGTGTGTTAAAGAGGGACACTGATAGATGTTTGTCAGTCTCTGCAGGGTTTTGAAGCTCTGTGATTTGATCAGTGGCTGAATGCTCACAGCTGAAGAGAAGCAGACAGAAAGCTCTCAGCTTTAGAGTCCAGGGCCAGTGAGGGACAGAGTGAGGGAGTTAAGGTCATTTAGAGAGGGGTAAGGACAGACCTGTTCTGTCTTCCTCCATGTCTCAGGTGTGTGTTTGATGTCCATTCTGTGAGCATCTGCCAAATTCTGTGTGTTCACCACAGCTCAGTTTAATCAAATTAATGTGCTGTTTGATTTCCTAATGATTAATGCAATGTGTATATTTGTATATTTACTCGCATATATTTGCAACCGGAAGTCCGAAAAACCAGACAAATCTGAGCAAAACCTCCTTTTGGGGACGTCCTTGTTTGTATAAATGCTATAAAAATATAGTAAACTTTTTATAAGTTGTAAAAATGCAGAACGTTTGCTGTTAGGATTAGAGTGTGGGTTAGGGTTAAGTTATATTGTTTTTAACTATTTGTGTTTAAAAATAGTCTACCGAATGTCCCTGTTTAAATATATACGTAAATGTGTGTGTCAGTGTGTGGGTGTGCGTTTATGCGTGTGTGTGTGTGTGTGTGTGTGTATTGATTCACAGGTAGGTTAAGGTGTTGATGTGTAATATTTTCTGCTGCCTGTATCACACATTCTCAACTTCAGGCGGTGAATGATGTTTGACTGTTCTGTGACTCATAACAGCCCTCAGAGAATGAAGCTCATATTTGGACAGAGATGATAAACAGGTCAGTTATGTGGTTTATGTGAAGGCAATGCTGTTTGTATCGCTTTATTGAAACTCGGCAGTGAAAAGCGTCTTTTAGACCGCAGATATTTTATTAGATATTGCACGTTTATGAACTGTACAATGACCGACACACACACACACACACACACACAAAAAAGTGTCCAGGCCAATGTTTTGACGCCAGCCTTGTCACATAGATCAGTGTTTGTCTTCGTGTGATTGGCTGTCTTGAAACATTCTAACGTTATTCACACCAATCAGAGACCAGTCTGCACATCTCTCAGTCTCAAGTGGTTTAGGATTGGCCGCTAAAAACATTTTTTTCATGTCTATCTGTCTCTGTCTATCACTCATATTGTATCTATTTTAAATAGCCATACATGGGTATAATTAGCATTATGTTCAGTTAATGCTAATGAAGTGCACATTTTTTATTTATTTCTGTCTTGCTTCGCTTAATGAATCTCTCGGAAATCTGCTTCAGAGACGCCAACAGGTGTGCCTGTAATGAATGCAGCACTCTTAAGAATAAAACCATGCCGAATAAAAGCCAACATGATGAATAAATTATGACCCGCAATTATAATAAAAGATGAATCTTGTTTAGCTGTCATTAGATATGCACTGCTCTCTTTAACATGCCTGCCTCTCCCTCTCACTGTATTAACACAGAGGGCTGAGAGTTCATGCAGCACACACACACACACACACACACACACACAGATCTTAGAAAAGCAAGATGGTGTTATTTTTGCAGACTACACAATTGTCCTATAATACTTATCTTAACAGACAATAAAACACAACAACATCTGTGTGAGTATGTGTGTATACGTGTGTGTTCTGCTAACAGGGGTACTCTAGTTAATTCATTACATAGTCTGTTCATAATTGTATTCATAATTTTAGTGTATAGTATCTGTATGCGTATTGGGATGAAGCTAATGTGTTGTCTGAGATTATCGTTGGCTGTTAACCGGTTAAAGGTGTGAAGAATTATGATCTCTCTGCCTTTCTCACTATATTTAGAAACCAGGTAAATAAATCTGACAGCTCTCAACTGGACCAGTTAACTTGACCAGTTAACTTGACCAGTGTAATTTGTTTAACTGCTACTGTCAAGTCAGGTGCTATCTCTGCGGTCGGTGACACATTCCTTTCAAATTCTCCATCTTCACTTTCCTGCACTGTAAATTCATTTCATTTGTGTGTGTGTGTGTTGACAGTTTCTTGCTGTGTCACACAGACGGTTCCATTTTCTGTTGTTGTCAGACGTTTGTGTCGTCGTCAGACGTCTGGTTTCTTCGCATCGGGTCTGTTTGAAATCAAACACTTCTTAGACGCACGCTGTTGGTGGGTTTAGATACATTTGCGACAAAGTTGCAAAATATCATTTTATTCATAATATACATCATTGGAACTGCAACAATCTGAGAAACTTTATGACATGCGATCTCTCTCAAGATGGAATGAAACTCCACACTTCATTTAGTGTGTTTGTGGATGAATATGCAAATTAGCCGCGACTTGGACTAGCTACTGCACTCGGTCCACTCGTTGATGTGTTTGTGACAGAAAACGGGCTGTTTCAAATGCATTTTTTAGACTCTTTGGTAAACTAGAGTTATATAAACAATATTAAAACATTTATTTTAACCACAGGATGTCTTTAAAAAGCATCGAAATACTTGTTGCCTGGGCGACTGATTTGTTTAGCCATTGGCCAGCACGTCTGAGATAAGGATGAGGTGTGAAATGAAGCAGTTGAGATGTGTGTGTGTTTCTTTGTGGTAGAATAGGACATGACTTTTGCCTCAGGCACGAGTCATACAGCTTCACGGGACAAAATATGTATGCCAAAGATATGCTTTTAAAGCGAAGGTTGAATGTTATTACCAGCTAACAGGGATCGTTCTTAGAACGTTGGTTAGCGTTTTTGAAAAGTTCTCTCAAAGTTATTAAAAATGTTTTTCATATATA
>JAZGTJ010013129.1:0-15279 GCA_036877575.1 Botia almorhae
CAAAAAAATAAACCTTCTACACTGTAGAATTCTATTGTTCTGTATAATAGCAACATAACTCGATTCAGCTATATCTGTAAGGAAAAGAATTGGGTAGCCAATCATAAAGGATTTCTTTTAGCATGGATTTCTTAAAGGTACAATACAAAATCAGCCTGTTTACTTCTAAGGGTCAGAGAGAGGCTGTGAAACCAAGAGTGTGGACTCTTGCAAACAATAAAATGTAAACCAACCAAACAATTGTAAGATAAGAAAATAAAACATGCTCCTGCAAACATTTTTTGTCAGGCAAATTTTCACAATAAATATAACAAATATGGAAGTTAACAATCATCAATGTTTGCTTTTTTGTTTATTTTCACGCAAGTCATAAAACTGTCTTGGGTTGCCACGTCCTCTCCAATCAAACGCTTGGAGAACCACTGCGCTAATCAATATGACAAAGATAGATTAATATTCCAAAAATGTTTTTCCCACAAAAACGTTGTTTGATACTGTAATTCTCAAGGATAAATGGATTGGTCTCCATGGAGATGGCTGGCGGGAGTTGTATTGGAGCGTTATCGCGGTCTTCACCCAAAAAGACGGGCTGTGAGCAGATCGTTTTCCATGTGCTCAGTGAACAGAGACTTCTCTTGTCAGTTGGATCTGAAGCAGCTCGAGGGCCACAGACTCTCCGTCTCTCTGTGCCCAAACAACTGACAGTCTTTGTCTAGAGCTGGTCATTTACTCACTGCAGACACTGTTGAAAGAGACGCTTATGATGGTGGGGTTACGAGAAGACTGGCGGCTCTCTTTAGCAGGCGTTAAATGCTTTTAAAAGTCGTGCCCTGTTTATTAATCTGACTGATCGCTGTGAAGCCATCTTGAAACAACAATGAAGAGCAATGAAGAGTCAAACAGTGTTAACTGACTCATGACAGCTGGTACATGTTCCAACAGTTCAGCTTATGCTAAGCGGCGTGCATTCTGTAGCATCAATGCTAAGTGTGGCTGTAATGTTAAGTTAGTTTTACATTTTTTAAAATAACTATAAAACCTGGCAAAACAGAAAAAATGACATAAAATAGACGATTTTTATATCGTCTGCCTTTGGCCCAGTTTTGACGTGAAGGCGTCACAAACTCTTCTGTAGAGCAAGGGCTTATGGGTAATATCATGTACAGATACCTATTTCTAAAACGCACCAGTTAACCAGTCACAATTTAGGTCATTTTCAACCTATTACGATTTGGTATGCACTAATCCTAATCTCACGTACTACTTAGGGATGTGTGTGCAAATTGAGATGTGGCCAGAAACTGTGACTGTACTATAGAATTACAATAATAATTCACTTAAACCGTATCGTCACACCCTCGCTGTGGTGATGATGTGGACAAGAGAGATTTTATGGCAAGACAGCGAGTGAGGGGTTTGTTCACTAGTCTGCATCAGTGCGCTACTGAGGGGGCGTTTCTGGAGAGCGCCTGTGGGTGAGATGTTGCTATGAGATAACTGCAGAGCCTGAGGTGAAAAGCCATGACAGAAGGTCATTAGATTAGCATGCAGTGAATGGGATCACCCAGCTAGAGGAGCTCAGAGGAGACATCACACAGACAGACAGCTGAAAACAGAGTCGAACTTTCCTCTCAGTCTCTGTATTTACAGCTATTTTTACTTTCTATTCCTCTGTTTCGCAACGTCTGTGAGTTTATCACTTTCTCTTCCTTTTTAAACCACACACACACACACACACACACACAGAGTTCTGTAACGCTGGCACTGGGTTTGAGTTTGTGTTTTGGATAATAATACTCACTGCATGAGTAAAACTGCGGTCTCTGCTGACACACACATAATCTCCCTCAGGTTTACAAACACATCCAGAGGGAAGTTCTCATGTAATAATCGCGTTATTTCGGTTCTGGTTGCTGTTTTCACTTAATTGATCAAAAGCGCATTACAGAGTAAATATAGTACATGTTTCCCTAAAGCGTCTCGGAAATGCATGTAACCATTACAACTAGGGCCATCCGTACTAGACTGTAGTATGCAAATGAAATATATTGTGTTAGTTGTTCCAGGTAACCAGAAAACACCATTAACTATTTAAAGACTTCCTGAGCGATGACACAGCACTGACCAATCAGCGTGCGGAACCAGATCATCACGTGACTCGATATCTTCATGCCTTGGCCACAATAAAGCAACTGGTTAAGCAGGTGATGTGTGTGTTATAGTGTAAAATCTCTTTTAAAAAGTGTTTCTGCATTACACTGCTGTTTCCATACTGCTCGAGTGATTCATCATCAAACACACATCCAGGAACACGGCCAACAAACTCACAGAAAATCACAGATCTGCTTTAAGCGCTTAAGATTTCATCGCTTTTCAGCAGGAAACACAATCACACCGGAGTTTAGAGGTTAAGATGTAGTTTCATCCCGACACTGTGAACTGAATGGATATCTCTTTATAAACTAAAACAAAACACGTTTTGTGTGTCATGTGTAAAACACAATCTTACAGTGAAGTACACGGAATCATTCGTGTATGTTGCGCTGACGTGACAGTTCTCAGACTTGTATTGGTTTTAAACATTTGTCACTATTATTTGTGTCAAATCTCTGTAATGAAGGAAACACACCAACCGCACTTTTAAATATCAAAAAGGTCAGTTTATTTAAAACCTTGAAAAACAACATTTTGTACATATTATATTGTTTTTATTAACGTTATTCATAAACGGTGATCTGTCCCTTTTTTGAAGAGTGCAAAGATAGAAAACTACACTTCAAAACTGCCCTCTGTTGACAATACCCCCACATCACAACACTAACACACTTCTGACTTTAAGAGGACATACTGTTAGAAATCACTTTCCCTGTTTGTTTGATATCTATGTGAACTACAAAATGTTCAGAATGTCTATAAAATAACTATGACTAAAATAATTCAGAAATGAATTCTTAAGATGAGAGAAATGTTAAAAAACAGCCAAAACTAAATGATCATTTTATTCAGAGCAAACAAATGTTCTTGACAAATAAGATGGTTAACAAAATGAAATGACCCCTTTAAATCCCCTATACATTCTCACAGCAGCACTCACACTTGTGTCATTAATTCATTTTAAAATATCTGTTGTACAAACCTCAATAAAAATAATATATATTATGCATAACCACCCTAAAACCACTAAAGGAAAACTCTTATTATCCAGTATAAAAACAGCTGCATCCATTAAATTTGAATGTGACCGGCCAAAACAAGCCTGTTTTATTAGAAGCCTAAAAACTGCATCTGTTTCATCTCTCTGTGCGGCTCCAGTCAGCCGGTGGATCTCGAGGGCCTTTGGGCTTCTTCACGCGACTGTTGAAACCTGAAGCACAAGACAATGTTCACAATCAGCTGTCATGGATCAGAGAGATGAATGTTTTAGATTGAGATGGATCTTGCATCAGTATCAGGGTTAAGGGTTTGTTCTTGAACCCTAAATATGAGTAAAAGCCAAAGTGATGCTTTAGCAAAGACCTCAGATATGTGCTGCTAAATATAAACAGCTTTGCTTGAGGTCCTGACACCACACTGTGGTCTGCAAAACAAATACTGTTTACTTTCATAAATACCAGCCCTGACTTTGACAAAAAAATGAGAAGAACATAAATTTGCCCAAAGACTCACTAATAACCCAACAGTGTAATCACATAAGCTCATCCAGAGCACAATATTTATCTAAGATGAGCTGATACTTGTTCTGTGTTCATCAAACATGAGTTAGTGTGTGTGTATGTGTGTGTGTGTGTGTAGGGGGTTACCCACCCAGACTGCCAGGTGCAAACACACTGCTGGTGTCTCTGACGCTGGCAGACACATATTCATAATCATCATCCATAGAGGACTGACTTTCAGCTAAGGAAAACAAACAGACGATAAACAACCCAAAAACACAACTGAGGAGAGAGAAACTGTGATTTTACTGTGTTTTTTCACTCCTGCACCACCACCAACATTTTTCTGTGTTGTTTACAGTGTATATGGCACACACAACTGTTACACTGCTGCACATTTTCCACAAATACAGTCAGTACGGTAAGTAAAACAGCAGAAACAATAACTTACATGTACTTGCAGATCTTGACAGATGGTTGTGTGGCTGAGGAAAATAAATGACATTTGATTGGACAGAAACCTTTGTGGTTATGAAAGACACACTGGCATCAAACATTGAATCGGTCGGGTTATTTTTAAAGCTTGTTAACTGGAGTGTGATCTCAGCTATACGCCTCATATCACAGGAAGAGGCGACACCGATGAGAAGGCGACACTGACAAACGAGACATGCACCCCAGTAACTGCATACATGAACGTATCATATTAGAGTTTGACCCTTTATAGCAGGATTCTTTAAGCCATTTTCTTTGTGTAGGTCAAATATCTGATCAGATCTTAGCATTTTTATCTGAAGTTTGTCGTGATAACATGCAAAACAACCAGATTTACCTGCGTGTCTCTATTCATTGACTTCAACTCGCCTAGAAATACACAAAAATGGTTTATTTAAAAATTACACTTGAAAATATTAAAATAGTTTTTCACATTTGCCACTAATTCAAACACACAAAGTATGAACAATGATTATTTTCCACCAGTAACGACCTTTTATATATGTATCAGAGGTGATTAACTTCCCGGCGTGACAGAGTATTACTGCCGTCAAATACAGGAACATTTGAAGCTAAACAGACGAGAGGAGCTCTGAACGCCCCAGTGATTATATGAAGCTTCTGTCAACAACTCTGACTTTATCACCATAAAACAATAGAATGTTCCCTCTGTGCAAAACTGTTCACATGACAAACCTTTAGAGCACATCTCAAGTCATAACTCTGTTTGGATTCATTTTCAATTCAAACTGTCACAATTTCCCAAACAGAGCTTCAGATTTTCTGAAACGTATTTTCTGACTAGCTATAATAACAGGGTTTTCTGAGTGGTTTGAGTGGTTTTAGCATTTTA
The DNA here is from genome assembly GCA_036877575.1 of Botia almorhae. Taxonomy (NCBI): domain Eukaryota; kingdom Metazoa; phylum Chordata; class Actinopteri; order Cypriniformes; family Botiidae; genus Botia; species Botia almorhae. The sequence goes on from JAZGTJ010013129.1 coordinate 5,002, forward strand.
CTTTGCGGTTGCTTGTTCCCACGGGCCTAATTTAAACAGATTTAACCAGATTAAGAACAAGTTAGGAGTTCCCTCAATGACTAAACACTAAATACAATGAAATAAAAGCACCATAATTATGAATCCAAAGATCAATGATTTTTTGGTTTAATAAAAAAAAACATTCAAACCTCCCATACCTGGCAAAATTTCATAACCCTCACTGTCCGTCACCTTGGGTCCCGCCCCTCCTCTCTGATTGGCTGTTGCTATGTCATAAGCAGGTGTGGCTGTGGGGGTTAATGTTGATACAGGTCTAGTTTTAGGTTTGACTGTACTGTAGAGATCTTTGTTATTGCTTTGGTCTAACTGAGCGTTGTCATAGAGATGGGCGGTGGGGGGTTGCAGTTTGGACTTGTTGACAACAGCGTAAGTGTCGCTCATACTGGTCTGAGGAAGAGGATAAGAAAGTCTGGACCTGAGAGCCGGATTTCTGAAACCAGACACAGACACGTACATACTTCAAATACCTGTTTGACATTCAGCAAAGTCTCCTATTCAAAGCTAAAACTACAGTACAATAATTACACTAAAGTTTCCACCTGCACAGTTCACTGATAAACGCTTGCATTGCTATTACTCATAACTAGAGTTACAGTTCGGGTTAACCCTAATCCCAATTTAAACAAATAACATTGGCACTTAACTCATCCTGCACTGTAGTCGTGCATTCAAAGAGGAACCTGAGCCCTACTTAGCAACCATAATATCAGAGCTCGACCTTTAAGTCTCTTTTAACTTGGAACAGTATGCACCTGATAAGCAGAAATCATATTATTATCAGTGTGTGCCCTTTAACACAAGAACATAATAGATTATAACCCACTGGTCAAGAGAAATAAGGTCACAGGTCTATAAATCCTGGTGTCTCGTGACATTCTGTCATTTGAATGGTAGAATAAAGTGATATTTTGACACCGTATTGAACATTTGGCCCTGGGCTGCAGCAGTTCAGTGTGGGACTATAGCTACAGCAGCTTTTAATGACTGACTGTCAGTGCTTGCATTCATTGTCTCTTATGAAATTGTCATTAGCTCATGGGGAACTGTAATGACAGAACAACTTCATTTAGGAATGACTAAATAGCTTTTTTTTCACAGTATAAACTCAGCATTAATATTCAGATATTTTGATTATCATTATAGATGTCATATTCACGTGTACGGCAAACAGATGTCACTATAAACAAGTGCACGATTTGACTGCCAGAAATACAAATCAAGGCCATACAAAGATTTCACAAACCACACAAACAGTTTGAAGAGCACATCATTACATAAAGCATGAGATTACATTAACAGTGACGCAGTTATAGGTCACAAGAGGCAAGTTTGAATCCCTCCATGCAGCATACGAAACTGATAATAACAGTCTGCGCTTCCACCGCGCACAGCTGCGCGAGACTCACAGGGCTGCAGTTACCTGTTTTCTGATTTTTGATCTTAACAGGATCGTTAACCCCAAAATTAAAACTCCCTCCATCATTCACTCACCCTCATTCTGAATCTGTATGATTTTTATCTTCTGTGGAACACAAAGAAAGATATTTTGAGAAATGTCTCAGTGGTTTTGTGTCCACACAATGGAAGTCAATGGGTGCCACTGTTGTTTGGTTATTAACATACTTCTAAATATCTTCTCCTGTGTTCCTCAGTAGCACAAAACGTCGTACTGATTTAAAATCACATGAGTGATTAAATAATGGAAGAATTGTCATTTTGGGTAAACTTGTTCTTTTAAATTTGCCCGTGGCTGTACAGTCAGAGCTGCTCTTACCTTGTTTTTGGAGGTCCACCGATGCTGCTTAATGATCCTGATTTCACCGGCGTCTTGCGTGAAGTTGCATTGATGTAGATGCAGTCTGAGGTCTTTTGTTAAAAATATATGAAAAGGGGAAACAACAGGAAGCCCCAGACAAATGAAACATACACAATGTGTTAAAGGCAGCAGTTAGACAGAGCGTCTGTGTTAAACTGGTTCAGGATATCTGAGCATTTTGCATAGAGGAAGCTGACAGTCAGAGAGTTTCCTGCTCAAGAGGAAGTAAAACATGTGAAGCATCAAAAGACAGATGCAGAGTGATTTTAACTGCCTGTGTGCTGGATTAATCACAGATGTTCACAAACAAGCGAGAGTGGCTGCCACTTTTAAAGCAACAGACACCCAAAAATAAAACTTCTGTCATCATTTAAGCACAACTGTGTGACTTTCGAGAAACCCGAGAGGAGATATTCAGAGAAGTATCCTAGCAGTTCTTTTCCATTTATTTAAAGCACATGAGGTCATGACAGGAGAAAAACAATCTGATGTTACACTGTAACTGGGTGAGGAACAACGTCATTACTGACTGATAAACTTCCTCTCGCTGTCACTCTCGAATCTCAATTAAACACGGCAGGACGTGAACATTTATGAGACGCTGTGCTTCATTATCTCTCTGCAACTCCAGCTGCAGCTTTCCAGTCAACAGAATAAATGTAGGTCATACAGGTTCAGAACAACATGACGGTGATTCTGATGAAGTTTAATTTCTTTGTAGCCCTTAAATTATTAATGTTTAAAAAATGTCAGCTTCATAGAGTTACGTCTCACCTTGGTATCGTTTCGCTTGTGCAAGACCTTTTGAAACATCTGAGACACCGTACGGAAGACAAATTCATACTGCTCCTGTATGCATTCACAAAGACATGAAATGTACTGTACAATACAGAATGTACTGTATCAAACAGATGTGAAATATGACAGATGGAGGAAAATGGACGTGTGTTTTGGTGGGATGAAAACATCGCTTGAGCATTCAGCCTTATGATTCGTTCATTCATGCATTGACTTTAATTCTAGTCAAGAATGATGTACTTTAGATTAAAAATCAGCTTCTGTTATTACCTTAGTCTGTACGGCTGAAGGTCTCTGTCTTCTGAGCTCCAGCACAAGGTCCAGGATATTAAAATCCTCTTTAATAGCCTGACAAAACAACATTTGCTCAGAATTTGGCATCAAACTGCGACTCCTGCAGTTTTACTACAGTAAACCCGTACAAAAGCTGTCATGTATCAGGTGGCAGCAGCACAATACTGAAAATCAGCAGAGAAGAAACAGAAACCTTCATGGATTCTGGGCCTAGTCGTGTGTGTAATACCTCAGTAAGCAGAAGATCGTTGACATAGTCAACAGCACAAATCACTCCTGTCCTGCCACAGCCAGCACTGTAAGAGCAAGACACACAGTCACATTTCCACATGATGATCAGTTCTCTCCTGAATCTAGTTCTGAGGGTCAGGGCGAGGATGACAGGCCGGACTGTTGAGCAGAGACTCTCTCATGTATATAAAGAAAGAGTAACGAGTGAATCAGTGAACTGGTTTTCCAGCGCCACATCAGGTGCTGAATATTTAACATGTCTCACTACATTTAAATGGTGCCATTAAAATGCATGAAGCCAGAGAAACACAGGCCGGCCCCTGCTGCACCCAACCGACACCGACAGCTCGACCTGATGAATTTTCATGGACAGATGGGTCATTTGTCAGAGCCGCAGAAAAACATACAGGCAATCACGAAATGGGCTGTGTGGGGGTGTGTGTCACAGACCTGCAGTGAATAACTATAGGGTTCGTCTGCTTCCCCTGTTTTTTTCGGGCCAGCTCCATCATTTCCAGAATACCGTCCGGTGCATCTGGGATTCCGTGATCCGGCCAGGCGGTGTACTGGAAGTGAGAAACTTTGCGAGTTTCCTGTATAGAAACATGAACGCTATTGACCTCAGAATGGGTTACGAGAGCACTGCGTGCCATTTCTTCATCAAACTGAAAGACACGACACAGAGTGAAATGGGAAACTGTGAGCTCATTACAACAGTTCCTTATGTGGAACATTTCAGAATAGAACTGAGTTTTACAACACGTTCAGAACAGAGTACACAGAGCTTTTGTGGTTTAACGGATTTTCCACTAAAATAACACAAAACTAACAAGAGACATGTGAAGTTTGTGTGTTTAAAGGAAAAATTAAGCCATTCGGCTTTGAAACGAAACAATTAAACCCTTGTGTTTTTCTCTTTTGGCTCTAACTGGCAGTTTTTTGACGACAGACAATATCAGTGTTGATACATCACGTCTAAATCTAGAAAGCCACACACAGGACATACTTACAGCACTATATTTTACAACCAGCATCCGAACAATGACGTCTTCATTCGGATGAGACTCCTCGAGCTGCAGAAACAGGTACAGTGATCAGGGGCTGAACCTCCTCCTGCAGTGGCGCATGTGCAAACGACACGCATCAAACCACTGAGAAGAAACTGTGTGTTTCATGAATGAGGAGATAACATCACACGTGACAGGAACATGCTGTGTCGTACAGCTGACATCTAAATGATGAATCACAAACACTGTTCATAGAAGTCTCACAGTAAACACTTACAGTGGAGACAGTAAAGGGACCAAAAACGGAGGTTTCTGTGGTTGACGCCCAGTAGACTTCACACTTGTTCTGATAAACAGAGTTGAAGAACAAGAATTTCATATATATAAAATTTAAAGCTGCATTCTGTAACTTTTGTGGTTAAAAATGCTGTGAGGTTGGATTTTGCAGGTAATGCCAGTAATACCTAAAGAAAAGTACATAAAGTAACCTGCAATTTTATGTTTCAAACAGAGATAGAGAGTCAGTGGAGAGGTGATAGTTATAGATTGCAGCTTAAATTACAAAGTAGAAATATTACCCTTCCCAACTCGATCTCTCTACAAGCCATAACAATGACCTGTCAGAACAGACCAAAACATGATGTTTTTAGTGCAGCAACGCAATGATTATTATAATTAAGCAATTGGATAAAGAAAATGCTTCTAATATTCTATGTTCACCTTAACATCATGTTGCCAAATCATACGCCAGAAGTCCACCACCGTGCTGTTCAGAGGACCCTGAGTGGCGATATAGGTCCTGTTTCCTGAAGCTCCCTGAGGAAGACGCAGGAGAAGGTCTGTAAGTATCTGCACACTTAAATGTCAAAATTAAGCAGAGCATGTCTACACATCTACATGACCAACAGCAAATGTGGAGTTTAAAGTCAAACGCGCTGCAGTACCTTGATGAAGCTGGCATTAATGTAATCAGACTGATATTCAGATGTGGTGGGAGTCAAACACACTCGCGTCTGATCATCTGGTATAAAAACAGAGAAGAAAAATACGTTTGTCTGTTTTATGATTATTATTTTCTCACCAGTGTGACTGACATTATCATAACTCACTGTGCTGCAGATTTTAAAAACTCAGTTATGAGCTATTATGCCATTTTAATGGCGCTGTGATGAAAGAAACATGAAATACAGTAACCATAGGTGGCATGTTTTGACAGAATTGGTTTATTATGACTATGAATTTACAAGGATGGAACACAGACTCGTTGAACTGAAAGACTGAGTCACAAACTTCTTGTCTGATGAGATTGGTGCTTACTGCATTGCATTAGCAGCACAGAAGTCATGGGTTCGAGTCCCAGGAAAACACAAAAGCTAGCTGAAATTAGTGTTACTTTTCTGTTTCTATGCGTTTCATAATGTTGAACATGTATGTTGGTTATATAATTTTCATGTTTAAAACATTTGAATGTGGTTTAATTTTGTAAGATCAATAAAAAACCTCTTAATAACCCTTTTTATACTGTAAGTGTACTGTACATACAGGGCAGTATATCTCTATAGCGATTTTTCTTCACATTTTCCTTCATTCCTCCAGCCAGCGTGGTCAGACCATAATCGTCTTTCATGGACAGACTCTTCTGTCGCACTAACTGCAGATGAGAGAAAACAGGCGACAGATGAAACACGACACATTGCAGTGAACACGGGTGAGTTGCATCATCTGACCACAAGGTGGTGTCCTGCCACTTATTGGTTTAGCCTCCGTTTAGAGGCTTAAATGCCTGTGACACAAGCCAGGGATGTGGTGGGATGTGGTTTCTGAATATATCATTTATACCTGTCAGAATTGAACTCTTTAGAAAAGTGTTTTTTTTTGCGGGACACAAAATCTCCATTCCTGTCAGATCTTCACACAGAGAAGAGTCAGAGAAGGCTGTGAATAGTCAGGACTGAGGAGCAGGTAGTTTTATGACTAAAGCTTCTTTTACTTCCATTTCCAAAAGCAGAAGCTGCTTCATTTTCACTCTGATATTTGTTTGGGTCCCTGAAGCCACAGCAGCCACTTCTGTGTTTAAACACTCCAAGCTCTGGTGTTCCAGCTGTATGTGCTGTCTCCCAGCTAACAGGGAATGTTCTCGGAATACTGGCTAACAAAAGTTCTCTCTCAGTTATTAAAAATGATCTTGCAGTAGCTTTAGTAGAACTGTAATGCTATATATCATAAATGTCAAAAACGTTATTATTAAGTTGATAGTGGAATGTTTTAAAAATGTTAGAGAGAAAAGAGAGTTCTTATCTCCAAGCAATGTTAATACAAGGTCTAAAAATGGGAAAAAATTGTTGACTGGGCTGTAGTTTATACACAACTGACCTCCAGAAGCCAATGAGGAACTTCTGCATGTGCGTGTCACAATTGCTTCTTTCACTGAGTAAATGAGTAAAAAAACAGACACTTGTGTAAAACTAGCCTGACGTTAACACAAACGACAGAATTTGTCAAAACGGTTCGCGGTTCTACGGTCAGTGTGCAACCTGCTCAGCTTCCTAGACTGTGTAGAAGTATATCAATTATATAATAATAATAATAGAACACAACATACAAGCAAACTATTGAAAAGAGAACGCTGTACAATCAAAATAAACAGGTATACAGATCAGTGTGAAAGTGACAGTGTGACTGTAGGAAGAGGATGTCCATGCTGAGGTGTCCGATGACCTGACAGAACTCCTCTTGGTTTTGGCCATCAGACCTCCAGAAACTGTCTCCTGATCCAGCAGGCTGAACAAAGAGTAATCAGGTTGGGTAGAGACGTTATGATTGGCTGGTGGAATTGCCTTGCAGAGAGGAGAGAACAGTCTCAGATGTGCTCCACTCTCTGCAGGGCGAGAGAAGGTCTTGGACAGAAGTTGTCAGTCAACAAGCTTTCTGTAGAACAGTGAGGTCTGAGAAAACTACTGTTCAAAGAACGCGAGTCACGAGACCAAGAGTAAACTAGTAGTAAAATAACTTGAATGTCTTCATTAACACAAATTATACAATATTTAACCAATCATGTGTGTTCAATTCAAATACAAAAACTTTTATCATGGTTTAAAACGTCATTTTTGCTAGAAATGTTTAATCAAATGTTTTTCAAATATACCCTAGTAAATAAAATTGATTTAATAGTAAATAATGGTATATAAATAACTATATCTATATACCACAGTATTTACATTACTGATCTGTTATTAATTATACTCAGATATGTTTTAAATGTGTCTTAAGCGTCAATCTGCTCTTTAGCGCGACACCCACAGGCGTCAGAAAGCTGGTAGTGCTCGTTATGTAATCATATTGTAACGGAGGGGACGCAATATTCATTATTAATCATTAGTAATCATTATACAGTAAAGGTTTGTTAATGATGGTTGCACGTTGTTATAAAGTGCTGCCGGTATGAAGGACTAACTCACGCTGAACTCGGTGGAGATGAGCTGATCTCCGGACAAACACCGGACCCGCTCCACGAACCTCAACAGGTGCGCCTCCATCAGCAGACGTCCGCTCTCCTCACCATCTCACGGCGAGATCTGATGACTCCTGCGAGCGTCTAAAAATCTTCACATGCATGGAGCGTTTAACAACAGCAACCGTCTCCGTCCTTGCAAAGCAGTCCAGAGACACGAGGAAGTTTCTCCTGCTGATCTCTGATCTGTTCGTGCGGCACACACACCTTCTCGCATCACTACCGCGGAGTCAATCATCTGACCCGGTCACGCCCACTGCAGTATTCCAGCCAATCCGCTGTCAGGATCTCACCTCATTTAAATATGTTGATGTGGCTGCTCTGACTACGGTCGTTTAAACTTTTCTGATGTTTCTGAAGGACTGGACGCTTTTATTCTGCGGTTGTTTTGTAGATTTATAGTCGATATAATATTATTCATCTGGAAAGGGACGCGCCCTCGCTGTGGTATTTAACAGCTTGCCGTGACGTGGAGAAAACGCACCATGGTAACCACTGTTCCCGCCAAATGACGTCACTCACACGGTTTAGCGTTTACTGCAATAAAAACGTGGTCTGAATCTACAGAATAACTTATTAACCTGTTGAATGTAACCGCACTTGTGGTCTTTAAGTCTATATGTTTAAATGTAACAAGCAGGCCACAGACAACAATCTCATTTCCAACTCATTGTAAAATTACTGCAGCAAGCACAGCCGCAGACCACACAGAAATAATACTTTCAGTAAGAGATAAACTATCATGTTTGTCCTATAACACAGTTTTAGCCACTCTGTGATTCCCAAGCATCATGTGATTCCTCTGGGATTCCAGAACAAGATGTAATGAAGAGCCACAGAGATCCATTGTGTGACATCAGCAGAAGAAGTGTGTACCCTTGAAGGACAGTGAGAGGAGGATATGAGACACAGGCAACTGTCTCCTGGTGAGGAAAGAGGAAGCTGAGAGTTTCAGCCTGAGAGGAGCTCAGATCATGACACAGTAGAGAATTCTGGAGAGTTTGGTTGGCCCGTTTAAAGCTTACAGGCAGAAACCGGACTGCACTGAGGAACCAGGTCTGTGTGCATATGTTCTGTGTGTACCAGTTATTGTCATATTAACTCTGCTGCTGAACAGAAGTGAGAATGTGTTGACTGAGTTGAAGAGGAAAATGGAGCAGGCTGCCATAACCCATAATGCTTTGCAGTGCTTGCAGTGGTGAACGCTTAGACGTACTGTTAATAATATTGATGTGGAACTTCCTTTACAAATCGTCTGATCTGTAGGAACACCATCATCATCAGTTCACAAGGTAAGTGTCTTCATTTTGAAGAGACTCATTCAAAATGAACATAAAATCAAAATGGACCCTATTTTCATTCTTCAGTGTTGATCAATGTTGACTTTGATGCCATGAGATGACATGTAATTAGAAACAGCATTCCACCAACAATACACTGTCGAGTCGTTAGTCATTTAGTTCATTTAAAGCCCTTTAGCTTATGTTTATCTGACTCTGTGATTCTGTGCCATTAAAGACAGCAGATGGTCCTCTCATACCTCACAAATGATGGCCTGCTAGCCAGGATTGTCACGTTCTGTGAAAGATTAAACCACACAGCGTGAATTCTGCAACAGTGAATGCTTGATTCGGCTAATCACGCCTGAAATATTTCAGTACTGACCTGTGTTGTGAGGCACCTTGTATGCAAAAATACAAGCAAATAAGCCAGAGTAACTGATTGCATCAAAGTGATCTGTGAAACCAGAGACACATTAAAAACCATGTGATAAATGAAAAAAGGTTTTTTAAACACTATAAACCATGTTTATATATATATTATATATATATATTACACTGTATGTATACTGGTATTTATATGTGTGTTTACCAGTCTTTCCCTTTTTTGTTCTATACTGCAGATCTCTAGCAAGCTTGAGATGTACGTGTGCTTTTCTGCTCATCAGCAGAACATCAGCAGAACATCAGCTATCAGTGAAGTCATCAAACTGCTGCAGTAGAAGTCTCTTCATCAGTTCCTGCTAAATTTCTCCAGCACCTCACAAACAGACAGTTCATCAGACAGACTCAACACATCAGTGTCTCACTGTCTTCATCACACACTGTCATCAAAACAATAAAGATCCTGGGACACAAACCAGTTACTCTTTCAGTTCCATGTTTGATGGTTTCATGTGTTGTGTGTGTGTGGGTGTATATATATATATATATATACACACACACACACACACACACACACACACACACACATACATATACATGCATATATGTATGTACAGTATATAGTCTGTATATAATAGGTACATACCTAAAAACCTTTGCTGCAAGAAAATGATTGGGTATTAATCTGTCTGTACAGAACAAATATACAGCTCATTTATTGAGCTTTGCTCATTCACACTGCTAAGACAAAAGATTCTGGATTTTTTTAGTTTGGAGGACCGAATTCACAAACATTGTCCTAACATTGTCTCATGATGTTTCTGAACATTACAGTTACTGAGAGACAGCCCTAGTGACCACTTCCCTGTGGGACAACTAGCCCCAATCTACATGTTTATAACTTTCTTTGCTATG
>JAZGTJ010013130.1:0-15279 GCA_036877575.1 Botia almorhae
GTGCTTTTAAAATAGCTGACATTTAAGGATCAGTTAGCAAGGCTTATTGGTTTAAAGCTGTTGGAATAGGCAGGCTTGACAATAATGCTCTCGGCTCCATTGAACACATTGTAATCTGTTAAAAAACATTCTACAGATTATCGTTCTCATGAATTCCATTCAATTTTATTAAATATTAATTGAACCATTTAACTGAAGAACCAATCAGTTTAATGTCATGAAAATATACAACACTGACAAACCTATTATGTTACATCATTCTGTCAGTATCATATCAGGCCTGCCAGTGTATTGACTCAGTGTATTTTATAGATACACTATAAAAAGGGACATTGGTTTAATTAAAACACATCACTATTCTAGAACAGCATGTCACAAAACCTTAAAATGTAAAAATGTGTTAAAGGCAGTAATAGGATCAATTCTTTCTATTGTAATTAACTAATCTAGCTTTAAGTGTTGAGTCTAATTAAACTAACAGTAGAATAGAGACAGTAGAGACTAACAGTAGACTAGACAGTGGAGAGAAACTAACAGTAGAGAGAGTAAAAGGGTGCAACCTATGGGTGATCATAAACACAGGAGTTCCATTTAAGCAACGCCTCAGTGAGGTATCGCCCATTGAGCCCAGATTGGCTGTAAAGCCTCTTGTCAGCTAATGGAGATGTGACAGGCTGCGTTTTTCTTTTTGTCTGTGCGGTTTGCTAATCTCGTAGAGCGTTGACTGGATCAGACGTATCTGAAAATAGTAATTATCCTGGTCATTCAGTCTGAAAAGCCCCCTCGACTCTGACACGGAGGCAATCTTCCCTTTCGTTTGTGCCCTAGCAGCTAGTTAACATTTAGAGGGCCTGTATCATGGGACTGAAGGTCATGATTGTTATATCCATTACAATGGCTAAGCCGTGTATTATGGCCGTAATTTATTATGCCAATTATTTACATGTAGTTCTTTCAGAAAATAATAAATGTCAGGGAAGGTCAGAGTTTAGATAAGCCTCTTTTAAATAGTCCAACAGTCAACAACTTTTAATGTAAAGCTATTTTAACATGATGGACATTTTTTAAAAGTAGTACAGTTATGGTTTGAAGGCACCTGTGCTGAGAACACTCAAATGTCTTGTGGGTTTTTCTTTTTACTGAGGTATGGTTATGTAAAGTTGTTAAAGCTAAAGTGTTTCTTTGTTAAAATATTGTCTCCAGTTTACTGTGCAACTGTTACTGACCTATTCTTAAGTTGACATCCTGAAGGAGTGCGAATTTTGTGGCTCTGTGAAATATTTAAAACATTGTTTTTTCTAGTGGCCCAACATTGCTTCACTGGCTCAACCTTTGGCTTAAGTTTTAAATAGGAATACTGATTAGTTTAGAAACAGTAAGTACTTTAGCAACTTGGTGCTGCTAGTGGTGCATAAATTACACACTGCCGATTCAAGTCACACTCTGTTAGCGCTGCAAAAATTAGCTGAACTGAGTGTATTTCACAAACTTCAGTTTCAGTGCATGTTCCTCTCAGACTTGCTGTCATGTGAGCATCAGTGTGATGTAAACTCATCTGTGATTCACTTTGAACTGCTGCTTGCCTCAGCACCACAATGCCACTGACCTCTTTATAATATGAATGCTGACATTTGTCATGCAGCTGTTTGTACTCACTGCTTTCCCAGCTGATCTCTAAGCGTATTAAGTGTGGGCTGACTCAGAAATTGAATTAATGTTCATATATGCATGCGCGTATGTGTGTGTGATTGTGTGAGAGAGAAAGAGAGAGAGTGTGAATATGCAAGAGAGAGCACAGGTTTTCTTGTGAAAATCATTAAAATCTCCAAAAGTTGTAATAATTTGGGCATGTGATTTACAATTTTTTCTTTGGTTAGAAATGTTTCTTTGTTAGTGCAACTTTGAGGGAAATGAAAAATATTTCCACATATAAAAGTGCACCAGTTTTGCTTGTTTTGCTGGTTAACATGGCAGTCATCTTAGACTTTATACTTATCTTACAGTATATAGAACCCCATATAAAATACACAGAATATCAGATTTAGTGAGACACGTGTTGTGTTTGGCTAGTCTCCGGATTTCAAAAAGGCAGCCATCATTAGGAGCCTCCTTATGTAGAACAAAACAGCTTTCTTTAGGCCACTAATATTACTGGAGTCAGCATCTTGTGTTAGTGTACATCATTCTTTAACCATATTTGTCAAAAATGCAATTCATTTTGAAAAATGTTTTCGGTTCTCTGTTTCTGCCACAAGTTCTCTGCTTTATCATCTGCAGGTTTAAATATTCTGCTGTTTTCTCCTGCCACTGCACGCTGTCTGTCTCCCTCTTATTGTGTCTTATCTTCTCTTAACACCTTCTCTTCCCCTAACTGTAGCAAACAGCTGTTCTTGTTACACCTGCTGGTGGTGGTTAGGTGGTTGGATACTTCTGTAGATTCAGAAATTACTTCCCACAAATCTGAGATTGCTGTGCTCATCTGAATCCTGGATTGGATCATTGACATGCACCATGTTTACAACAAACAGTGGGGCTATGTCATCATATCATTATCATTTAACTCTACAGTCTACTATTGTAGATTATATTGTGTATAGTGTTTTATAATCAGCATATCAGTATATTGCAGTTGGTATACTAGAGTAACCAGGGTCCAGAGTGAATTCATAAACTTTACCATCCAAAGCAATTTTTTGTCAGCAATGATTTTTACAGATTTTTGGTTTCAATAACAATAGAACATTGTATATGTATGTAGCAGTTTTCCCTCACATATAAATGACAAACAGCACAGTTTAATGTGTCATTTACAGCATCATCATCCTCTCAATCTCGTTTCAAAATACCACCTGTCACAATACATGGAGACACATTGTGCTTGTGTTACTAACATATCTGAGCTGGTGACTTAATCCGTGGAGGTAAAAACTTTATATACCCTGGATATACTCACACACGTCACTCACATCAGTTCATTTATCATAAATCATGTATTATGTTGCAGCTTCTAATAAAGTAACTCACCAAAACCAGTTTTCCCTGTCATTTGGTGCAGAGTTTTGGCCCCTGAGTATTACAATGATAAAACAGTATTGGCTTGTGTTTCTCTGCAGTGGTTTTAGAAGGATAACACAGTCTCTCTCTCTTTGTCTGTAAATAAACTGCAGGATTTGTCACTGTGAGGGGGATGATGAGAGTCCACTGATAACACCCTGCCACTGTACCGGGAGTCTGCGGTTTGTCCATCAGTCCTGCCTGCAGCAGTGGATCAAGAGCTCAGACACACGCTGCTGCGAGCTCTGCAAATATGACTTCATTATGGAGACCAAACTCAAGCCCCTGCGCAAGGTAACAGCCCACCTGCATTGGTGTACTGTCAGAGCTGCACATATCTGCATCTGTCTGTCCACAGTGACTTTTCAATTTTTGAACAGAGAAACAAACACTATATAAAATGTTTCTTTTAAAACCACAGACATGATTAAAGTCTAGCCACTTGTGTTTACTCTTTATTGTCCATTGTTTCCTATTTTAATTACATTTCTGATGCTGTGTGTGCCTAAAATGGGGCTTAAACTAGGACATGTCTCTGACGGCCTTTGTGTCGCCATAGATATGCTTAATTGTGCACTGCTTCACAGAGAGTCATTCCCAGGTGTCCACAAGTTACATAAACTGACACTTAACCAGCTTATACTCTTTGATTTCTTTCATGTACAATTTGTCTTTCATCATTGGCTAGAAATAATGTTTGTTCAGTCTTATGTTGAATGGGTTATAAATGCCGTTGTATATTGGCAGTTGTAACTTGTGTCAATCCCAGCATGCTTCCTGATACTGGACATAAGGTTTTATGTATATTTTCTACTAAGCCCAGTTCCAGTTTAAATGGTTTTGTTAGTTTTTAGTTTAGTTCTCTTTTGGTTTGTGTGTCAAGTGCAGTTCTGACTTACTCTGACCTATTATTGGGCCACAATGTGTGAAAAAATTCTTCAAAACAAAAATAACTGAGGCGTCATGTTTGCAGCAATTCGAAATGTTGAACACTTCAGCAGTTTGAACTCTTTGAAATTAGGTGTGACCATTGTCAGCATTTTCTTGCTCTTACAAAAGGCTTTTACCAGGTTTATATAAAACAATTTTGAAATGCAATAAACTTTAACACAAAATTGGACACTTGTAGTCATACTTTACTATTTTTGTAAACTGTAGAAAATAGTAGCATTATGGGTTGTAAGAATGATTCCCTAATGTTTCTATTTAGTAACAAAAACATAAACAATTTTTTAAGTTTTAAGAATGTTCAGAATGTCTAGTTTTTAAAACATTGTTTTAAAGTTATTGCATGGTTATAAAAACATTATCCAAACATTTTTTAATTCTGTAACAATTTTAAAATGTTCCACTAACTACTTAAGAATAACATTTTTAGTTAATCTTAGACAACATTCCCTGTTAGCTGGGTTTACTATTAAACTATTAAAACTCTCAACTTGTGCAATGTAAAAATGCATTCTGAGATGGATGGTTTTTAAACAATATTGGACTTCCTGTGTTTGCTGGATCCTTGTTGACTGGTAGTATATTTGTAGAAATGGTCAGTCTTTCAGCTATTATATTATATCAGCTATTTACCATTTGCTATTCACAGGTCTAACTATTGTCACATTTGTTTGTTTTCATTATTTAAACTATCTACATATAAATTACATGATGATGAATTGATTGTAAAATTAAGTGTTGTTTTGGTGACAGCAGCCATTAGACATGAATAGGACATAAATAGGAACCTGGGTCATGGCTCAACATAGAGACCCTCACTGAATGGCTAAAAAGCTCTGAGATTACTCTCACTAAAACGCATTAAATATTTATTGGGCACAAAGGCCAGACCAACAGTTTTGTTTGTACTGAACTACACTGATTGCAATCATGAAAGTCATCTTTTTAATCTCTGTCTCTTGCACAAACACTGTTTCTGTCTCTGCAGTGGGAGAAGCTTCAAATGACAGCCAGCGAGAGAAGAAAGATAATGTGCTCTGTCACTTTTCATGTCATTGCCATCACCTGTGTGGTCTGGTCGCTCTACGTTCTGATTGACCGCACGGCAGAGGAGATCAAACAAGGTTAGCCCCGCCCACTGCCTCTCCTCAGCCAATCCAGCCTACCCCCACTACTTCCTCATTCAGCACTGTCTGCCTCCTTTCCTACTGCCGCCCTCCTCCATTATAAAAACTCCTTATGTTCCCCACTGGATTGTTCTGTTGCATTACAGAGCAATCGCATCTCTCTGACTGCTGGCTGTTTGCGTCAGCCAGCAAAGCATACTGTGAAGTGTTCATCATGTCCAGCACCCAGACAATTTATTCTTTCTTTGAAATAAAAGTAACTCTCTATACAGCAGATGTTGAATTATACAAATTTTTGATAGACGAGGTGATTTGCTCTCACAAGATTCATCAAATCAATACCATTAGAAATACTGTCAAGCACACAGGCCGGGCGGATTCGCCAGTGGAGAATTTGTGAATAAAACAGAGCTTCACTTTTACCGCACTCTAGGATAATTGTCCATATCCTTTTGAAGTTTTATTGCTGACCGCGACCCTTATGCTGATGGGTCTCTGACAGTACTGTAGGCTCTAGCGATTTGCTTCCAACATTAAGAGCCCATTCACACACACTTCATTGTCCAGGAACAGGAACTGAGGAGATCTTTGATCCATGTAACCATGGTTACACCATTGACTTTTCATTTCGCATGGTAAGGCAGAGACCTGTCAAGCAGCAGTGCATGCACATATATACTTAATCTTTGCCTCTGTAAATAATGTTTCCACCAGTTTTAGCCACATCCATCCCTCATCTCTGCATTATGTGTACAGAACATGTTTTTCATCCATAAGAGTCAGAGAGTTTCAGTAGCGATCTTATCAATTGATTCGCACCTCTTGCACCCCTGAAACTCCCACCCACCCGTGTCAGTGGCTTCACCATTTGCCAATAGCAAAATAGTAACAAACTCTTTTTAACCATGCAGCGGGGAGAATACCAGGTAAAAACTTTTACATTTATCGCTCTTTCCTCTAAATGTTTTCTCTGATTGTAGTTTTTTCTTTGGAGGTCCAAAGGAATAACCCCCTATACACACACACACACACACATATACACACACACACACATCAGCCATTTCTAACATGAATGCCAGTCACCGCCTGAATAATGGCAACAATACCTTCACAGCCAGAACACGCTTCAAATTCATTGTGCGTGGCTGCCCCTTACAGACAGTTGTGAATATGCCCTAGAAAGGCAATTTCAGGCTTGATGGCCACTTATCACAGCCTGACCACTTTTGCTTCTTAAATCTTTTTATCTGGATGTATTTAAGCACAAAAGATTAAAGGAAAAAGATTGCAAAGTACAGAGCATTTGAATAGACTGGAATGCTTTTTATTGAATTTTGAATCCACATCCACCTTCGTATCAAACTCAGTTCAGACAAATGTGTAGTTATCAGTATAATAAATGGGCCAATCAAACATGTCCTTTGTATATAATTGGGGACAGACTGTAATATGCAATAAATTGATTTAAACCATCCTGACATGCAAAGTTGTCCCATATCTGCAGCACTAACTAACATTCTCTGCCTCTGCTAATCATTCTCTACCTCTGCAAATCATGTCAGGTGGATTAAAATTGCATCCCAGCCTCTCATATGGAGCCACAGAAAACAGTACAGTATTCTGTGTTCAAGGCCTTGTGCCTGAGCAGATCATAGCATTTAGAAACTTAGAGCGTGGCAATTTCCTCACACTTGATCTTTCTTGACATTTACAAACACTCAGATAGGCAAGCAACTGTAAACAACTCAAAGGTTGGCTATATTCCAGGCAAAATGCAGAAAGGAATTCTATGCCTGTATAATTCCTTGGAATTTCCTTTGGAGAAATTCCAAAGGAATTTAGAATTTCTTTGCTGTTGATATCACAAAATTTGTTTATAAACCAAGTTATTGGTGGTCATAGTTATGATTTTGGTGAAATTTCAAGAGTGAAAACAATGTGTTTATGTTCTAAAGCATAGCTTCATGGCCATAACTGTTTCCTTATGTTGTAATTATATTTCCCTGCCCTGTTGTTGTGCTTGACAAATTATTTTAGATTGTGTGTAGTGTTTTTAGAATTATTCCATATGCATGTAGAATTGATGTAAAATTCTTACAGTGCAGTAATAACTGTACTTTGTCCTTTGTGTCTGTCATACAGGAATATTGGAATGGCCCTTTTGGACCAAGCTGGTGGTAGTGGCCATAGGCTTTACCGGTGGACTAGTGTTCATGTATGTGCAATGCAAGGTATACATCCAGTTATGGAGGAGACTCAAGGCCTATAACAGAGTAATATATGTGCAGAATCGCCCAGAGACCTGTAAAAAGAATGTTTTTGACAAGCCCTCTCTTCTGGAGCCAAACTTGGAGAATAAAGAGGCACTTGGTCCAGCGCAGTCAGACACAAACTCTTCGCAGTACACAGAGACAGAAGACTACAGTATGGAGATATTGCATGTTTGAACATTTGGTCCACATACACCTTCTGTTGGAAAGGCTTGTACATTGCATCCTCCAGGACACACGGGGGCACCAGACAGTACTGGGCACAAGAACTGAGACAGAACTCGTTTTGTTGTTTAGATGTTATTTTCTCTTTGTTTGTTTGTCTGATCTATTCCTGTAAGTTGTTGGCTAACCATAATGAATCAGTGTGCGCTAGATCTTGGATCGTTCCAACTACTGCCATTTGTACTGCTGTTGTATAAGATTTGAAATCCACCATTCAGGCTGTGCGTGTGTGCGTTGGTTCTAACGGAGTCCATAACAATGCATATAAGCACTTTTTATTTTCCTGTTTTAAAGACCCCTCTTTTAATATTATTAAATTCCTTTATATGTGAATAAGACATTAAAACCAACTTGAAGATCTGAGAATAAGATGTTCCATTTTATATAGTTGCATTTTTATCTCCACAGACCCCTTTGAATGGAAAACAAGGAATCTGAAGGAGTAATGAGGGATATTTATGTCATTATATTATCATTTCACTTTAAACTACAAATACACTTTGAATTCATTTAGTCATTGTGAAATTGAAATGACCTAGGTGATGTCAGCTTGATAAACCATCTGGTTCATTTTAAGGCTACTTGTAATACTTATCTTATTAAGGGCTACATTTACTAAAGCTGTCTAAGCAATGCCAAAACCTTTAGCATGTGAAAAAACAATACCATACGATGACTAGTTATTGGCTATGCTACTGCCTTTTGCATTTGCTTAAGACTTTAGTAAATCAGGCCTTTAGTATATGTTGAAGACCTTGAGAATGTAAAACTCAGTCATAAGACTTTATCTGAAGGAAATGAACTCCAGTGCAGCATCATGCAACTCTAGCAATTAATTCATCTCTATGTGTTCATTGGTTTGCTTAATTAAGGACTTTACCTATGGGAAATTTGCAAGTTGTGTTTTTGTTCTGCTGTGAATCCAGTTTTCCAGTTTCTTTCCATTTTTTATACACTTCAACCATCTGCCACAACTGGATTATCAAACACATTCTTTTTTCCTCTTGTCTGCCCCTTCTGGAGTTCCTGTATAAAATTTTAGTTGATTTCAAACCATAACTTAAATAACAGAAATTGCTGTTGTGTGTAAATTGTTCAAATTATGTTCTAGATTGTGGAGATTAATTGAATTATATATACATGTTATGCTTGTTGGCTTATGTTTTCTAAAACAGGTATAGCAGATTTCCCATGGGTGTCATTTCAGGTTGTATTTATTGGGTATAATTTTTAGTGTTTTTAATGGCTTTAAACGTTGGAAAATAGCCATGCTAGTTTTGGCCTTTGTTCTAACACATTGATCCTTTTTAACAACCTTGACATGCACCTTTGCTTGAAATCCCCAGCAATGATTTACATATGCACTGTTCCTAATGAAACAGATATTGTGAATTATACTTCATAATCTGATTTGGTTTTTTAAAGGTACAGGATACGTCTGCCATCCAGAGCTACTGCACAGACAATGCACATTCATTATTTTAAAAAAACTCTTTCTGACCAATAAAATATGAACAATATTTAGTTTGTTAATGGCATAACTTTTGTACTCCTTGTTTTTTTTTGTGGATGCTGAGTGCAACTGAGCATATTTTTGTCCCATTTGATATCTGAAATGTATGCACTACAAAAATGCAGCACTAATGCTATTGTGCAGCATTAACCCAGTGAGCTCTGATAACATCCAAATAAAGCCATTTTGTTGGAGATTTGACAAAATATGTGTCCAGTACAGAACTACTGTTGATAAAGGGCTCTGCACTGGTTATGTAGTTTGACAAGGGTTGACAAATTAATTCCTACACAATTTAAATGTAAAATGTCACATTTTATTTTATTTTATGACAGTAAATAAAAACCAACGTATTTGTTTACCCTGTTTTTCTTTGATAGCATATTTGTAAAACAATGGGAGCTGGCTCCTCGTCTGGTAACACCATTACCAGTTACACATTTTCCAGAATCTTTGTAGATGTTACTGCACTGCATCATATTTTGATGGATGTGTTTTAAAGTGCAGTAGTAGTATGGTTTGTCTCATGGTTTCTTCTGGAAGGATTTAGTACATTAAACTGCAGTGCATTATACTACTGAATTGGCTTGAACATGGATAACATGACTGTTTTCTGCATCCCCCTCCTATTTCTGTGATTTTTCTGTAATAGTACATAGCTTTTCCACATTTAAGCTTAAATAAAAAAAACAACCAAATAAAGTAAATCTAGCTATTCTTTTCACCAGCCTTGTCTTGTATCAGCTGTTTCAATATAATTACTGTTATACTGGTTGATTAAAGGTCTGAAAACTGCCTGGATATGTTGAAAGAATTGTTTCCCAGAGACAAATTAAATTCTCTTTTGATAATGTATGTGTTGTCAAGGCTTTTTATAAACACTGTGTGAAAATAGTTAACATCAGTGAAGTTGATGAACCATTTCACGTTGTGGCTTTCTCAATGGATAAATGGCAGTCTTGTGAAACTGAAAAGGCTGTAATTTTCATGTATAGTTTTGTATTTTATGTATGTTTATCTTCTCCCACTCAGTATTAGCACACATTTATGAGTTGATTTCAGTTTCTTCAGTGAGATGTCACTTCATTTGTGATGTGTTTGAAGGAGAGAATAAGTGGAGCAATAAAAGAACTCTTAAAGTAGCCAGTGTCCATTTGAGTTCAAGTGTCCACTTATAGTCTACATACAGTTTTAATTAAAATAATGAAATTAATTTCTATAGGCTTGAAACAATCTTTTAACTTTATTTCCAAATCATGCATGTGTAAATATAATGTAATGATATGTAATAATACATAATGTGTATATGAAGCTTAACAAACAAGTATTTAATCCTTTCAGTAACCCTAAATGTGCTGCATATGCAGGTGGACAATAACTGTAACCAAAAGAAAAGCTTGCATTAATTAAAATTGAAATGTAATAACTTTTAATTACATGGCACAAAGTCATTGTTGTGTTAATAAAGAAGAAACAATGGAAAAAAACTCGGGGGTTAGGAGGTATCTTAACCCAACCTAAATTCCACAAATAACTTAATGAGCAACAAATTCTGTGTAAAATCTCTATATAAAACATATTAAGCCATATAAAAAGGAATTCTTAGAGGACATTTTTTACTTTAGACATGCTACAGCATCCCCAAGTGGCCTGTATGTATGTTGCATGTCATCAAGCGCCACAATAAGTGAAAGTGAAAAGTGAAATCGTTAGGTACTTAAAGGCCACAGAAAGAACTACGGACAACATTTTTAAAAAGTTTAAACATATGTTTATAGTTTCAGCATTCAGCACTTTTAATGGCTATATCTTATGCACACAGGAGAACGTAACTCTATGGAATTCACCGAAAATTGTTATCAGATTTGCAATGAAAAGAACAAGAAAATAATATTTTATAAAGTATACGTTTTCTATCTCATCGCATCAAATTATATTTTATATACCTGTTTAAAAAGTGCACTGAAGCAATTTATAGGAACATCCTTACATTAATCATTTTGTATTTATCGTCAGGCACCGGCGGGGAAGCCTAAGGTCCTTGAGTAGGAGGTTGTCGGCACAGGTGGCGTTACATTACAGTCTCCTTCATTTCACCCTCCAACTGGCTGTCCTTGCTGTATTGGCTCAGCGCTTGGAATAAGCTCTCCAGGCTTGTTGAAATAAATTCCAAAAGCAACTTTTAACAGGTAAGCCAGTAATAGAGGTGGAAATCATGGGTTGTGGAAAGTTCACATATGAAGTCGTAAATTTCCAGGCTTTTTACTTTAGGTTAGCACGTTAGCTTGCGTTAGCCGAATCACGCACAGATTGGCCTGTTCTCTTGTCAAAGCCAAAAAGACAGAATAGCTTAACGTAGTCTGACAACGGCATGACATTTTAATAACGCAGCCAGCACTGAGGAATTACTCTGTTGTTTGTGGCGCTGTTTTAATTGACTAATCGCAGGCAGCACGCTTGCAGTACAGCAGTGCAGTCTTGCGCTACTGCCGGTTGACCCGATCACAGTAGCACACACATCTGACATTTCTTGGTCTTATATTTTTCTGTATATTTAGGATTTTTACGAGGTCCTGTGGTTCGTGTTATACGACAGCTTGATTGCGAGCATGGCTTACAATTTAACCTGGCCGTTTTTTGCCCTTTAAAATATTGTAGTTCCCAAATTCTCTTGTTAATCAAGGGGAATTGGTATTAATCGATCAGAGTTGTTGCTCAGGATAAATTTTACTTAACTTTCAAGGCATTTAATGGACGTAATTCTCACATCCATTAAATGCTAGAAAACATGGAGGAGGTTTCGTGATGGAGGGAAATTTCAGCAACAGCATGTGTGAACTTCCTAAAATAAAATGTAGGGAAACGCCTGTCACGACTACACAATCAGACTGTTATAATGTAACCTGTATGGCAGTTGTTCTCAAACATTTTCTGCCGGCCACTCTTTCGCAGAATAAAAAAATTAAACCCCCTATACTACTAAACTAACCCAGAATCACTCCAGATTATTAAATAATTTTGGTTTCCAGTGTGCAATCTATTTTTTAAATCAACTTGGTATTTAAAAAAATAAATTTAACAAAAAAGTGGGAAAACTCAGACTTAACCATAACATCACCATAAATGTCACTAAATAGTAACATTTGGATATTGATTTCTGATTGGTGTCCTTTCTTGCTCTTATTTGTATTGTCTTAGCATCACTAAGTTTGTAGGTTCAAATCCAAGGAGAGAACACACTAATAAATTGTATACCTTGAACACATTTTACTGTAAGTCAATTTGGATAAAAGCGCCTGCCTGCATAGATGTAAATTTATGTTGTGTTACTACCCTGGCGTTAATTAAAAACATAGTTAGCAATACTGTGAGGAGGTTTCTAATACAGGAAATGAGTTAATGTAAATGTGACATCATTATCGCCTCAGACTTCTGTATCCATCTCTCTATATATTTTTCATCTTTTGGAAAGAAGTGAAAACACCAGTATGGCCTTTTCCTTTGCAGTTAAAGCAATTGTGTGTGCTAGAACAATATTTGCAATATTAGATGTATACCCTGCTATAATATACTTCTGTGTTCCAACCCTGGAAATGTCAATTGCTGTTCAACCGGTCTTGCATGCCTCTCCACCAGCCTCTCCACCCTTGTAAGTTGTCGTGAAGTGCGCTGAATTCCTATTGATTGGTTCCTGACTCTGTGACTCAGTTAGGCGTGGCCTGCTGCCAGAGCAGAGCAGTTGTATTCAGACTGGTTCATTTATCAAACCGATGCAACATTCAAACTGATATCTTACCAAGATTTACCATGGAAAGCTAGATACTAGAGATACACACCCCAAAAAAGGTTTCACTGTTTTGTGTCTCCACTTTCTCATTGCTAAGTGTTGGCCTGGATTAGTTATATTCTGCTAAAATGTGTTGGTGGGTCAGAAAAACATTTTTTTGTAATCCAACATAATACTATTGCTAACTATGCACTCTTTTTCTAGATAAAATGGCCATTCCCCCAGCATATGCCGATCTTGGCAAATCTGCCAAAGACATCTTCAACAAAGGATATGGTAATGTATCTAATACTCCACAAGACCATGTTACAAATCATCATAAATTAAGCTTAAAATCCCTTTTGTAATTTTTGTTTTCTGTCATTGTATGTTTTAAAAAAGGCTTTGGTATGGTGAAGCTTGATGTCAAGACAAAATCAGCCAGTGGAGTGGTATGACCTTTTTAATGTTTACGTAAACCATACATGACTACTATGTTGTTAATTTGTTTCCTGTCTAACCCTTGTCTGTCAGATCACTACAAGGCTAGTCTGTTTAATCTGAGGCCATCTTGGTAACGCCCACATACAGTTGTTTTTATGTAGCCCCATTTGCTTGAATACAGAAAAACTAAATTGCTCATGTGCAAAAACTTCATCTGAGTGTAATATCCAGGAGTGTGGTGCCTTGATCTAAAGTGTTTGTCTCCCATCTGTCTTTAGGAATTTAAGACCTCCGGTTTCTCCAACACTGACACCAGCAAAGTGGTGGGCAACCTGGAAACCAAATACAAAAGGGCTGAGTACGGTCTCACATTTACAGAGAAGTGGAATACTGACAATAACCTGGGCACAGAGATCGTCATTGAAGACCAGGTGTGAAGTCATTGACAAGCTTACAATGATGACGCATCAAGAAGTTCATTTTATTATTTACAATTGCTTTTCGCTTTTTCTTAGATTGCAAAGGGACTGAAGCTGACCTTTGACACGACCTTCTCACCAAATACAGGGTAACTTATTCTTGCTGTCTGTTTGTTCTTTTGCATTAAGGTTGAGTGTCAGAATATCTTTCTGAAACCTGAATTTGTCTTGATTAAGCCATGGCCCGCAAAATCGCTAGCCCGACATTCCAGGGCTATTGTGCATCCAGTCGGGGTACCAAAATGTATTTCCGCCCAGCCCGTTGGGCAATCTTATAAAGAGGAAAAATAGGTTGCAATGCTTTTGCTTTCTCTCATAGATTTGGCCGGGTAATTTTCTGGCATCAGGGGAGCCACTATCAATATGTGGAGTATTGATATTGTGTGCTTGCTTTCAGCTTTCACTTTCAGTTTGCCATCGCGCAAACTGTATCAGTGACGCTTAGACCTGTCGGTCATTACTCTCCGCAGCAAGATTAAATGTGATAGTTCGCATGCGCAGTGAAGAGAAAATCTCTGGTGGTTGTGTGTGCGTGTGGATTTATGCAGGTATTTCAGCTCTAATGTGGAGACCGATGCACAGATGGTGAAAGTTGATGATGGAGGTGCTATGCCCTTACTCTGCCAAATTTCCTGTGTGAACTTGAGGGAAACTGACTTTGTCCATTAGAAATGTTGTCTAATAGTAACTAAAAGAATGGCTATGATAAAGAATGGTATCTAAAAAAGGTTTTTAGAGAAGAGGTGTAGCATGATTAGAATCTAGATGCTACTTGATCTGATGGTTTTTAGTAACTAAAGCGAAAAATCATATTTTAAGTGCATTGAGTGTTTAAATGCCAATAAGTTAAAAATCAAACCAGTTTGATTTTTTGTCAAACCAGTTCTGTTACTTATGACAGCAAAGAATATTAAGAATCTAAACCGTTTATATTTCTCTAGGTTGGAATGTTGGGCTATTGCTGGTCAAGTGTTTCTTCGTTGTTCATATGTTTAAAAACACCACCTGCTTTTCAAAACAAATGTGATTCCATTAAATGTGCCACTAAATTGCCATTGTTTCTCCTCGTTTGAAGAAAAAAGAGTGGGAAAGTCAAGACTGCGTACAAACGCGAGTACGCCAACCTGGGCTGTGACGTTGACTTTGACTTTGCCGGCCCGACCATCCACGGTGCCGCAGTGGTCGGCTATGAGGGATGGCTCGCTGGGTACCAGATGTCCTTTGACACGGCAAAGTCTAAGATGACCCAGAACAACTTTGCTGTAGGCTACAAGACGGACGACTTTCAGCTCCACACCAACATGTAAGTCTTCAGAACATCAGAAGCATGAGAACATTATTATACGTGCAGGAGACTGACAGTTAATGCTTCTTTTACTGTAGGCTACTGCTGATATTAAGAGGAATAATGTAAAGAGAGTTGACCTCAAAAAGACATGAGACAGCAAGTTTT
>JAZGTJ010013131.1:0-15276 GCA_036877575.1 Botia almorhae
TAGTAGTAGTAGGGTTGGCTTATTGTTTGTTTATTTCATTGAATGGCAAAAATTATGAATAATAATAATAATAATAATAAGTTCAGTTTTATTGATGTGCCAGACATAATTAACTGAAGGTAATGATATTAAAAGATATTTTTATACTTGGCGAGGTATAAAACCAATATGGGATATTGTCTGTATAGTAAAGAAACAAAAAAATATGTACACCGGGTATTGGCCTAATGATAATTAACAGTAATGCATTTATACAGAATATCCACATGAGGACTTAATTTTTCTGCATTGAAGAAAATTCAAAGCAAAGCAAAGGCACACATGTGTTATAAAGCCAATAACTTGGCAGTTTTCAAATAAATCTGCCTCTTATTCAGTTATATCTACATTGAGATAAGATGTGTGTTCCATTCGACAGTGAACATCCACGTGAGAAATTCAGATAGCTGAATGGCGAAGGGCTTAAAAATCTGAATTTTTTGCCCTGTTTAAAATGAACATGACATATATGATGAAAAGAAAATGGCCTTATGATTTTATTAAGAAACTATATTTAACCAGCCCAGTTTGTTTATTTATTTTTGATTTCCTAAACTGCAAACTACCTTAATAATTTACATTTAATAATTCACAGAATAATCTATTGATACCTCATTCTTATCATTTCGTGCCCTCTAGATTCTTATCATACTGTGCATTCTAGGATTGCCCAATACTTCGGTGTAAATATATTGCCATCGGGCTTATTTCATGCACATAAAAATCCCCACATAAAACAATGACTCAAAGTCATGTTGTTACATGTATGACTTAATAAGGGCTTGGCTGTTTACAGTCTGTAAATTAGCGGAAGCAATCATGACAAAAGTTATTGTTAAAATAGTATTCCTAATAAATTACTGTCTATCAATATTAATTAAAAAGTGTTATGTATTTACTTAATATTTAAATGCACGTCTTTTAGTAAAACCTACTGTTTCAGCATAACTTAAAGCGCAGCTGCTGGGTGTGTACGCGGGCCAAATGGCATATTTACCTCAAAAACCTCTGCCCCACATCTGGGCGGTCGCGCATGCGTACAAGAAACTAGGTGAATTACCAAAAGTTGCAAGCAACTTCTAAAACAAGTATTGCTCTGCGTTCCTATTAACTTCCTATTAATCATCCGCAAAAGTGGCTTCTCACAGTTGACTTTAGTGATGGTGTAAAACGGATCGGTGAAGAAATCTTATTTAGTGACGTTGCATATTCCGTGCTTAACAGGAAGAAGTTGAACTTTCTGCACAGCTATAAATTGGACAATGTTGCGCCAGGCCGGGGAACACAGCGCTCTTGTTTTTAACTTCGCATTGTTTTTATTTTACATCATTTAGAAAGACACGATTGGAGTCAGCTGAAGGCCCACTCGTGTGATTTTTGTACAGCGGATTGGACTGTAGCAGCGTCATGGCAAAGAAAACGTTAATCGCAAACAAACACTGGAGCGTGGCAATAACCGTAACGCTTTTCTTTTGTTTTATTTCATCTTTCAAGGCAGAACACCCATCGTGTCACGGAGCTTACGATCTTTACTTTGTTTTGGACCGGTAGGTGTTGTCCAAACTTCTAGTATTGTCTTTTATATGGTTGTTTGCTATATTTTGAAGACAAAACATATGTTCTGTAATGTATACCGTTGTTTTTGACCACCTTACTAACGTAGTGTGTTGTTCAGATTACTCCTGATCTTTTGGTTATAGTTGTCATTAACTTTCTGCATGAACTACTCATGCCGGCTATTATGCATGGTGACCTGATTTCACATTATGGAAACACCGCTGGCGACCTGCATCATTTATCCCACACAGCAAGGCAGTTATTAAGTCTGAAGTTCTTGTGTGCATCGTGCGGTAAATCAAAGCTTTACATCAAAATTTGAAAAGCGTGTCAGTGAAAAATCAATGTGTGGTAGACGTTTACTTTCGTCTTCGGTTTCTGCCCTACTGCTTAATTATGTGTCGATTCTTATCTATTTACTTGTGTGAGGTGATTTTTTTTTAGTTAAAGTGTACACAGTTGCCCTAGCAGGATGATCACTTAAACGTAGAGACTTTAGGTCTTTAGGACTTTAACGTAGGTTGTTTTGCGATTTTAAACTTTACTAACGTCTTTTTGTCAACTGTTTCTGTCTGTCTGCTGTTTTATAACTCATTACACCCCTTTGAGAATTGTTGTGGCAAAAGTGCTCCACCATCCTGTCAGGGTAGATTGCTGAGTGATGGTCTTTGTAGGAACCTAGGGCAGCAGAGAGCTAGCGAGGCATGATGATCTGTTCATCTGGCCTCGAGTTGGCATGGCCGGAAATGAAACTTCCTTACAAAACCGACTATTTCCCTTAGATGTGGTTTGGTCTTCTCTTATGCTCACCACACCATATCTGCTGTAGATAATCTGACCTTGGTTTGAGAAAAGAAGACTATGCATAAATAATGATGATCTAATTACCTATCGCTTGTGTTTTATGTTCTGAGCACATGCAGTGGACATTAATTATAAGTTCAATTACCTTGTAGCTATTAGATCAAGGGCGCATTTTACACACTATTCCCATTAATGGCACTGCTTTGCATTAAGGTTAATGTTGCACGTTTCAGAGGTCCACCTCTAACATCAGTCCAACTGTTTTGTGTAATTTGTTTTGTGTAATGTACAAAATGCTGTATAACGGACAAAATGATTGTAATGATTAAGAAATTATTTCAGTATTTACATATACAGTAGCACTCTGACTTTGTGTTAATTTTGATAGCAGTGTGGTTTGATGTTCATTTGTTTGGTGTTCATTGTATTTGTTGTCACAACAGTACAAGGCTTATATCTGAGCATCTGTTTAAAGGTATCTGTCAATAACTAAAAAGTTTGACCAGGAAGTGTTAACTGTGTTAACATTGTTAAAATTTTAGTGTTAACATTTTTGCGCTTTAAATAATTTGACTCAAATTTAAGTAAATATTGCTTAAAATTAGTGTTTGACAATGTATACATATCAGCACTGTACAGTAAGCCATCAACTATTTATCTGCAATATCTGTCTGCTCTCTATATAATAGTGTCAACATTAGCTGTTCAAAACCTATTTCAGACATCCACTGGTTTATTGTTAGGTGTTTGGTAATGATGCTGCGGCTTTGGAACTGAGAGTTGGTGAAACCAAACTGGCCATCAGTTGTAATGAAGTGACATGACTCAGTGTGTTGTTTTTGTACCACAGGGTCTGTGCTGAGCCCTTTATAGACAAGACTCCATCATGTCTCTGAAACAGTGTTATCACTGAAACTAAGCTGACTCAACAGGTTCTTTGCCACAGTGTAATCAACAACACAACTCTTGAAATAACCACAACAAATCCTAATGTGCATATTTGACTAAGGATTTGTATAATTGAATCAAGATGGGGTCTGTTTTTTTATTTGGAGGCTCTTTTGTTTAGTGCTGACTGTCTATTCATGTGTTACAGGTCTGGAAGTGTTTCAACTGACTGGGGGGAGATCTATGACTTTGTCAAAAACCTCACAGACAGATTTGTAAGGTACATAATATTGCTTTCCTTTCTGTTTTCTTTATATGGTTGTTTTAATCAAACCCAAATGTAAGACGTTACCAAATTTTTAACATGTAAGTGACAAATAGACATGCAAGGTACCATAGACAATGGCATGTTTGCTTTAAGTCAATTGTATAGTAATGGTTCTGAATGTATACCTCCCAATTATATAAGTACAAACCCTCATCAATATCTATCGATCACATTTACATATGCGGTACTGAGATGGCCCTGCAGAGGGTGGTGGGGGGGATCATGCCATTAAGCACAAAACATAAAAAAAAAAAAAAAATCGGCAGATGAATGTGAACTTATGTAACGTTGACTCAATGTATGTGCCAGTACAGACGGTAGCGACCTAGCCAGAAGAAAGCAGTCTGCTTGAGAAAATAGCAAAGGGAGCAGGTGGGAGTGGGTGGCAAAGAGGCTCAGTCTTCTGGGCTGTGAGAATGGCCATTTGCACTGCAACCATCCAACAGCACACTTATCCCTCACACATGAAAGGAGAAGACGCAGCCAATGTACTTTAAGTCATGAGTGCAGGAAGACCAGCCATAGACTTTGATGTTCTTCTGTGGTGCCATGTGGTATGCAACCGGCTCTTTTGGGTCCTTTTTAAGCGTTGAATGGACCAGCTGTATGAATAGATCGCGTAGTAATTTCCATGAAGTACCATCTGAGATCTCAGGTTGTTTTGTATGTTGTAATAAGAGTTCAGACAAGTGTGCAAAGAAAACACATATACAACACATCATTAGTCTATTTGTCACATTGGTGGTCAGTTTGAAGATTTCCCCAATTATTGTTTGGGTATCATAGTAACATTTGGCGTGTCCTTATATTTATCAGCCTAATCAATCTTAATCATCCCGTTTTTTCTTTTTATGATTTTCTTTTAAGCAAAATTTGGCTGCTTGAACATATTTGGATGTTCTCCCTGAGTATCTCATGTGGGGGATGCTTGTGGTTTGGATGTAATTCTATGTGAGAAAAAGCAGCACCTCTCCTTATGCTCAAAGTCCTGAGACCTGACTTCAAATGTGTAGAGGAACCCAACATGTTCCTATGCTGTATCAGATTTCAGAACAGAAGGTTGTGAAAAAGACCAACTGCTTCATTGAAATGTACTTGTCATAATCGACAAAATAGTTGTCAAATTATGTGTCAGTTCTCTCTGAGAAAAGCTATACTATAATCATTAGTAGATGAAAATCTCTGGTTTTGTAAATGTTTGGCCAAATATGCTAAAAATGAACAAAGAAATATTATTTCAATATTATTATTTTAATATTATTTCAATAATGTTTTTGTTTCACTTTTTTAAATTTGATATAGATCCTTATTATAAATGAAGTTGCTTCAGCTTTGGATAAAAGCATCAGCTAAATGACTAAATGTAAATGTAAATGCACCTGTTTCTCAGAAAAGTTTTTGTTTTTTCTACTTTTATTTCGAAAGGTAGGAGGCATAAATATAGGAAGTGACAGGTATAAATATACACACACCAACAGGATGTCTGTATGAATCACACATGACAACCTGTTTCCTGTCTGAATATCACTTATTCACTTCCTTGGTCCAAGCAGAAGGGAATTTTTACCAGTCACAAGCTTTTATTATCTAGTCACATTGGATATCTTACTCTAAAGAAACTCTGATGGTTGCGAAATTGACACAATAGAACTCTAGCGGTTTTTCTCACGCAATTTCTCAGACAGCACTCGACCACATAATTTGCCCTGATGCTTGTCTTTAGCTTTATTCATAATATCATTATAGAATAGTTAGTAAATATTAATTATAAATTGTCCTTTGGTGCAACTACAAATCACAACAATATGGAGGGTTTTTACTAAGAATGTATTGCACACTGATAGTGTAATTTATGCAAAACATATACAAACCTCTTTGTCAGTTAGGTGGATTTAACTTTCCATTTGTTTACCATGATTTGTCACTCATTTACAGTGTTTTCCATGTTTTTCATTTTTTCCATTTCAGCCCAAATATGAGAGTGTCCTTCATAGTATTTTCATCAAGAGCAGAGGTCATGTTACCCCTCACTGGAGACAGGTACAAAATCAAGCTTTGACTGAGGGGGTAAATTAAAAGTGTAGAAAAGTATATGCAGTCTCACATTGTGGAAAAATGGAAATATATTTGTTTATATTTATGATAAATAGGAGTTATGTATTTTTGATAAACGCAACCTTTAATTTAGATGTAATTGGTAACTTTTTGATGCTTTTTACCCATGAGGTAAATACATAACATGAGGCTATACATAACAGATAGTGGACTGTGTTTAGTTTAAACAGATTTTGAATCAATATTATTTGCTTTTCATTATCAGAAGAGAAATTGACGATGGCCTAAAGAGTTTAAGTGAGGTCAAACCAGCAGGTGAAACCTACATGCATAAAGGAATTGAACTGGTAAATAATGTTATTTTTACTTCATTTATAAAAGGCTTATAAAAGGCTTAAAATGTTAGTCAGTGCCTTTAATATAGTTCCGTTATATGAACTAAATGTAACACTAACCAAATGTTCGGTACCTCAGTCTCGTACATAAGTAAACAAAATAAAACTAGGTTAATGGTTTTAAGTAGTTTATTCCACTCACTGCTAAGATAAGACATAATCACATGTTTACCTTTCTGTATAAACACACCACTTTCAACATCCCATCCAGACACAAAATAAGTATTTGCTACAGCTATAGATATTGAATGTACTTATTCTCTTTTGTGTTTGAGAAAAAAGTTTAATTAAAGTTCTTTTTTAGCAGTTTTTAATACAAATTGTTTCCCTGACAAGGCATCTGAACAAATGAAACAACAGGTGAAAAAATCTTCTAGTATCATTGTGGCCTTGACTGATGGAAAGCTAGAGCCATATATTCATCAACTCACTAAGGATGAGGTGAGCTGGTATCTAATAGTTAAAGGGATAATACTACTAACAACAATTCTGCCATGTACTAATCATTACGTTGTGTCAAACTGTATGTCTTTCTCCTGTGGAACAAATAAGAAGATGTTAGGCAGAATATCATAGGGACTGAGAGGCCCAGTCGCCATTTACCTTTATTGAATGAATAAAAACAGTATTTTAAATGAAGTAATACAGGTTTTGATATGGCATGAGGATTAGTAAATTCATTTTGTGGCGAACTGTACCTTTAACAAACAGTTATGCTATAATGACTAGTATAATGAATAGTGTGTTTTGATGCAGGCTGATACAGCAAGGAAGTATGGGGCTCGTGTGTATTGTGTTGGTGTTAAGGACTTTGATGAAGAACAGGTAATATCAACAGCAAATATTTTAGTATTGTGCCATTTCAGAATCAAATGACATATTTGCATGTGGAATTGCTTGCACACAACATACAATGTACACTGTAATAACATTGCAGTGT
Organism: Botia almorhae; assembly: GCA_036877575.1. NCBI lineage: Eukaryota > Metazoa > Chordata > Actinopteri > Cypriniformes > Botiidae > Botia > Botia almorhae. Next base: position 7,007 of record JAZGTJ010013131.1, read on the forward strand.
ACACTGTATACACAGTGTGCATGTGAGATTAAAATGCTACGTTCTGGAAACCACATGAAAAGCTCTATAAATGAAATTGCAGGGGTGTTGCTGAGTTGCCTCTAATTATTCGACTGCTGCTCTCTTCCTGTTACTGTGGCGATAATAACTAAGTTAAAGAAAAAGGAAATGTCAGCCATTTTTTCTTTTTTTTGCTAGGCTATCTGCTTTGTTATTATCTCTCTGTTTGTCTGCCAACAGCTTGCCGATGTGGCTGATACCAAAGACCAAGTGTTCCCAGTCAAAGGAGGGTTTCAAGCTCTTAAAGGCATTGTAAACTCGGTAGGTACCTACACATCCCAAAAGGTACAATACACATCTGTGTTTTTGTCAACCAAGCCAGCAAATCCATTTATTGAACTATTTTATTGAATTCATTTAGCAGGCACTTATATTCAAAGTGATGTACAATACACGTATTATATGTGTTGCTCCTGTGCAGCATCCATGGGTTAATTTCTTTCTTCAGGGGCAAAATGGTGGGAAAATTTGTGTGTTTTGGTTTCCAGCCTTGATTTTTTTCCACCACACCACCCCAGGTAAAAAAAACGTGAACTTGGAAAGAGGGTTTAGCCTATTGACTATTATAGAATTATAAAACTTACGTACAGTAGGTCCCTTGTTAAGTAGAGTAAGAGAATGAAAAGGCTGATTTTATAGAGCAACTTGTATATAAAATAGAGAGTTTGAAAGCTCAACAATTACATGATTGTAAATTGCTAAAAGCTACAAAAGTTTGATATCTAAACATTGTGTTTGGATGAAGCTGTGTTTGATGCTCAGACATTGTGTTTGTTTGTGACTTGTTTGTGAGTTGCCAAAGCTGCTTTTCCTCCCACATGCATGTTAGTAATATATTTGTGATGCTTTCCAGTTGGTTCAGTGTGCTTTGAAATGGCCCTGTTCAGATGTTTTAGTGAATTTTTGCTCCTACATGTACGCAGCATTTAGCAATATTTTGATTTTTATATTGTAAACATGGTACAAAGAACATCGTTGGCCATGATTAACCAGCAACATCTGAGGTCACTGTTGTTCAGTACGGGCGTGTTGTTATGCGACCAAAAACATCAATTTCTGGGATATGTTTCAGGCTTAGTCACAGAAGATAAATGAAAGCACCTTTTTGTAATTTATTGAAGTATGTTTTGTCCAAAGAGAATATAAAAAAGAACCCATCATCTAATTACTGAGTAAGGCTGTTTGGCCAAATGGAGTTTCAGGCCCAGTAAAACACAGGCATTCTCCAGTGATTAGTAATCCTGGAGGCTGGTCTAGTTGGCCTTTTGTTGCTCTCTGTTTAGTTTTCCAGGATTTGAGATTATCTCTGCAGATTTGCGGTCCGGGCCTAAAGTAGACTTAACAGAGATTTTGTACAAATCAGAAGTCTAAAGAATATATTTAGCTAGACCAATTTTAATATTCCAAGAATGTTTAGCAGAGATTTATTTAGCTCAGATTAATTTTATCTTCATTTGAAAGAGGAATTTGCTGCAAATGTTGTCACACAGCCTATACCTTAAGACATCTTGCAGTGAGGTCATTGCAACATCACACTGGAGAACTAATTGTGCAAGAACTTGTAGTGCAAAACAAAGGGAAAATGCCACAAGAGATCCTGTTTCAGAGCTTGAAAGAAAGTATCTTTCAGAAGTACACTGATCCAAGCACATGGCCATGAAAAACAGGTCAATGTCAAATTCATGATATCAGTCCCATTGAGAATATGGACAGTATAATATAATAGATATCGACATTTCTATGGTGAATTTGTAATTCAGTAGAGGAGAGAATTGGTTAAGGCTCTAAACACATTTTCATAGAGCTGCATTTTATAGAGAGAGAGAGAGAGTTTCACATTTATCAATAACGAAAAGTCTATTTATATAATATCATTATGAAATCATTAAACAATATTAAGAAATATTTTAAATGAACATATCATTCTTGCTATATGACTACTAATACTTTTTGCTTTTCCTGAGTGTGTATGAATCCCTGTCAGAGAAAATAAGTTGAAACGTCTTGCAAAAACCTCCTTGTGTCGCACTCATTCTCAGTCGCATCTCAGCTCATTAAAGGGCTATAAAGCCCCTCCTCAGTGTCTTTCAGCCTCGATGTCCAGTCAGTGCTTCTTCCCTCTTTAATGATAGCAGAGTTTATCAGGTGTCATATTCAATCAGTCTGGTTTATGTGCTTCTTCCACTTCAGTCTGAAGCCTCATCTCCACTGCAGGTGATTCTGAGGACCATATCTTTCTGTTAATGTTGCCTGTTTGCCGTTGTGTACAGAGATTTGCATAGTTTGTCCTCTGTTGATTTATGTGGATGATGGGAGAGGCGATGATGGCCCCTCACAGGCCTGTTTATATGATAATGTCTGCCTGAGAAGAGGGAAAATGGCATCGCATAATTTTTCCATAACGTCTGACAAGGGTCTATCCCACAATGCACTGCACTCTACGCGATGCTCCGCTCATTGAGGTTGATTTGGCATGGCAAACATCGCAGTATGAATGCCAATGACCAGGGCACGGAAAAACAGACAGCGATAGCTGATTTAATGATTCAGCCGTGACATGTAGTGAATCCAATACATTTTTTCTCTTGCAGATTCTCAAGCAATCATGCACAGAGATACTAACAGTGGAGCCATCCAGTGTCTGCGTAAACCGTAAGCATTTTGAGGACTTGTATAGTTATCAGAGGTGGATGAAATTGTGTGTGTGTGTCTGAGTGAGTGTATATGTGGTGGTTGATTTGGGTGAATGCCCAGAAGTGCTTCTCATCTTGTCCTCATCTGGTTTACATACCACAGAGTCCTTTGACATTGTGTTGAGGGGGAACGGGTTCACACTGGGAAAACAAGTTCTCTGCAGTTTTATAGTGGATGGAGTTACTTACAGTAAGTATAGTTATAAAGCATACATGATAACTACACCTTCCAACGAAGATTATATGATACCGCAAAGACGAGATTAATTATCATACTGAACATGAAAGTCTGTCTTGGTGAGAGTCAGTTGCATTAAACAGGAAGTGACAGGTCACGCCTTGGATGCGAGATGATTTGTTGTGGTTGACGGTTGAACTTCTAACAGTTCACTTCTGGTTACAAAAGACAAGGCAGTATTTAACTTATGTGTTTGTTTCTTCATTAATGAGAAAACAACCACATACTCACAGTCACTCCTAAATTCAGTCCCCTATGAGACCCTGAACAGTGCAGCATTTTCACCTCAGTAGAATGATTCCCATGTGGGATACACGTTGCCTAACTGGCTTTGTAACCAGACAGGAAATACATAATTGTTGAATTCTGTGTGCCTTCAGCAGCGATGAGACAAATTAATCATTTCAGATGTGATGACAGTGTGACAATATGGCTCTGCTGCCTCAGCTGAACTGCCCACGTCAGCAGTTCCAGCGAGCCTCTGGTCTACACCATAACAAATGGCTGGATGTTACACAACTCATTTGCCAGCATAGAATAACACGGTAACAACTTTCTATTCATTTTGCAGATGAAAAGCCAAGCAAGGTGAGGGATGACTATGTGCTGTGTCCTGCTCCTGTGCTGTATTCATTGTCACAGTGAGTGTTCCAAATGTGTGTGTGTGTGTGTATAATGAGCATCAAGTATCATTTACTAATAGCTGCTTACAAATAGTCCAGAAAGCGATCAAAGTCATGAATGCGTAGAAAATGAATGCCAGCCCTTTAAAATCAATTAAACGTATTTTGTAATTTTGTAAAATTGTAATTTCGAACCCTCAGGACAGACTGTTGCAGCCTACAGATCACACAGACTTTGAGCTGCAACATTGCGACCCATTAAATGATCATGTCACATACTGGCATTTATTGCCAGAGCATTATGTTATTGATTCAAGAGAGAGACACAACACCTTGTGTAGGTCTGGGATTAGCTATGAGCAGCCTTGTGCCTTGTGTAAAATTATGGTGCAGATTTACCAAGAACCTCTGTATGTGGTCTCCATTTTAAAGACTTGCTTAATTAACTCTTGGCTGGCAACTGTGACCCATTAAGTAGTTTGCTGCTATGAACAGCTAGTAAACACATCTGGTGGAGGGCTTTAAAAGGACGTGCGACAGATGCACAGATTCCCTTTTCCACGCTCCTATTTAAATAACTCACCATGCATTGACAGTAGACACCAAATAACACCTGCAACATGCCTGAGTGCTAGACATTTCTCTCCTCTTTCTCTCTTTTTGCTCTCTTTATCTTCCACTCTCTGTCCCGTCCAATCCATCTGTCCAGTTTGCATTCAGAAAACTGCCCATCTATGATTTGAGGCACATCCAGAGCATCATTTTTATATTCATATGTACATATACATATGGACATACATTTGGATAGATGTGTAAACGTATTAAAAGCATCAAAATCAGAAACAAACATTTGTGGTGCAACCAAATAATTTTAGAAATGAAATCTAGATGGGACTGAAATTTGTAGACACATACATTTTATTAAGTAAAACAGTTTACATTTTATTTACTATCAGTGTTTCAGTATCTGTGCAAACCATACAAAACTTTACATGTAGTATAACCACAATTAATGTACAAATATATATGTATGCTAATAGAAGCTTGAGCTGGAACAGACCACTGGGAAATATCAGAGTTTGTCTTAGTGTAGTGGACAATTTTTGGACTCCTGGTTCAGTATTGTAGGGCCAGATATCAGGGTCTCATCTGCAATGACAGCTGTTGGTTCGTCAGACCAGGATATAGGGCATCTGTCAGCCTGCCCATTAGCACTGACTGGCCCCGTCCCTCTGAGTCTTTGGCTAGAGGGGGTGAGAAACTTTTGTCTGGCAGCAGCCTGTCCTCACCTGTGCTTTCACAACAAGAGCAGAGCGAGAAAAATAACTGAGGGACAGACCTGACACCTGCCTGCAGTGCGAGTCGTGGAACGTGCCTCATCAATAATCAATCTGATCTGTCAGGCCACCATTTTACTTCCATCTGTGTGGCGGGCGGGACACCAGCCCAGAACATGGCAGCTCTGCCTCCTCTAGAGCTCCTCCTCTCATTCTGCCAGATGATAAAAGATGGTTATTATAAAGACCCTTTGGTATAAGACATGGATGTTCTGGATGGTTTATTTTTGAAAGCTTTTGCGAGATCTGGTTACTCTGAATTGGATGTTAACACTCCCAGCTTTTCATCAGGGGAAGCTCAGAGTAAATCCCCTGTTTAGTGTTAAGACGACTGAAGTCATTGCTTGGCAGTGAATCTAACCGATTTAGCCGTCCTGTGGAATGTTCCCAGAGGGCTGTCCTGTGTTGAAAGTTCAGTCAGGCCCGCGTCGCTGTAGTGTCACAGCCTGTCAAAGCTGATGCATAATGTTGGGCCTTCAATAATTCAGGGTGTGTGGTTTTTTTTGCGAGGGAAGTCGGAAAGCCCTCATTGGCATCGCTGTTGTTTCATTCGGCTATGTCACTTTCGGTTTCTGTCACCATGTGTTTTGTGACCAAAAATCAAACTCGCAGGCCATTCTCAGTCTCCTGTGGTGCTATGAGTGGCCTTCTGTGTCGGCAAGAGTGCTTTTGCGCCTGTGTGTTTGTGTCGTCCTGCCCAACTTCTGTCAGATTGTCTTCTGCTGGACAAAAGAAAACAATTAGATGCTTGAGGCAGGCAGTGGAGTTTAGAACAGCTTCCTCTGTTAAATCTGGGATTCACCTGTTTTGAATATAAATGTTATAATTGGGTGTCTTCAGGGAATGCTTTTAGACTTGGTGTTTTAGTTAACACCAAGTTTCCTCCTTTGATGTAGGACATTTTGGCACGTAATGCAGTTTTGCGATACCTCTGAAAAATAAACAGACCAGCTATTATTGATTGCAAGGTTTGTTGCTAATAATTACATCCAAGATTTACAGCGAATTTGAAAGGCAGTGAACCTTTTTAAAATGCTGACTGAATGTAATCAGTGATCGGTTCTCATGAAGCATCGAATGCTCCTCAAAACGTTTACCAAAACTGCTTTGTGTTCAACAAAACCAAACAAAGAGGAGATCTAAAGAATTGTCCAATGAATTCCAGGAAAATATAATTGTTTGGCTGAATGCTTCTTTCAGAGCTCTTCCCTTCATCAAACATACATATATCCAGCTTGATTAACAACCTGCCTCCCATTTGCATGTATTGAGTATGTCAGTTAAATTAGCCTCTCCTCTCATCCATTCAGCACACGAACCTAGTTAACATGCAAAAAAACCCTTTACAAGCTCCCTGAAGCCTCAGGACTGGATTTTAGAGGGGCTACCACACAATTCCTTCTCTCTTCTTGAGAATGCTTACCCCAAAACCTTGCTGTTCACAGCTAACTCCTGCTCTCTTATGCCTCTCTTCTGCATTATTGTTGGCTCTGCAGAAGGTGGCCTGGCTTTTTTTACATATTCTCTCATTTTGGGAGGGATCTCAGGCGTTTAGTCAGTCGATTTCTTGCTTGAGGATTCTCATTAGCCCCATGGTAATTGTCTCCTGCATAATAGACATATGGAAATTACAATGCCGTTCATCATTAGTGCTTTAATTGCAAGCCACCTTCAACTCCCTTCTCAGTAAATAAGTGAGAATCTTTCTCAAATTTGGACCCAGGAAAACTTATTGCTCAGGCTTCCGTTGAGCTTTGTTTTGGCAGGAATATCATATAATTATTGTGTTTTGGTATTGTTTTTAATTCAGGTTAGTCTGTTAATTTTAATACATACGTACATTTACATACATTTTAGTTTCAGTTCTGTTTTTTTGGAAATTACTATTTTAAGATTGGTTTCTTTTTCTCAGTTTGGTTTGGTTCTTCCCTTTTCACATGAACAAATCCTTAAGTATAAAAATGATCAGTTATGGTAAACAACTTTTTTCATATGGTATTATATCATTATTACGGTATTATATCTAAATAGTCCCAAAATGTTTAATTACGATTTGTTTTCTTATGCATCAACCTTTAAATTGTACAAATAACAACACATTTAAGAATATAACTGTGCAATTTACCTTTGTGCCTGAGGAGTAACCTTTATATTTTTAGTTACCAAAAATTATTTTGGCACAGCCAGTGTGTAATTATTCTAAACTGTGCTCATGTGTTCTATTCCTACAGACAAATGGAGGTTCTGATCAGTTTGAACAATGGGGTGTCATATCTGACCAGTGCTTTCACCATCACTGCCTCTTCATGTGTAAGTGATATGTTAGATCAGATGTCAAATTGTGTTATTCTGATATTATTACATGCAGTATATTCAGGATCTTTCTTTCTTATTTTTTTATAACTCTAAATGTTCTCTCTCTCTCGTTAGTCGGATGGCGTAGTGGTGGCCATTGTGTTCTTGGTGTTATTTCTGATTTTGGCTTTGGCTCTGATGTGGTGGTTCTGGCCTCTCTGCTGTACTGTTGTAAGTATCATTTCCTGTACACATCATCTTCCTGTAAATGAATCTATATTGAGATTAAAGTGAGACTGAGATTTACATAAACATATTGATTTATGATTTTAAATTTTGTTTCTGTCTTTTATATTGTACCTATATAAATTACTTGTGGTTCAGATCATCCATTTACAGTGAGATAAGCTGGCCTCCTACAATCATGAAAAACTTGGAAAAAAAGATTTTTTAAATAGATTTTTTTCCAGGCCTGGAAAAGCCATGGAAATTATTGACATTTTGTTGGTTAAATTTAACTTTTAAAATAAATTTGTGTTTTGTAAAGTTAATTTTTAGTAGGTTTTTAGTTATCCAGCTCTAAAACAAATTTGTATGCGTAATTTATATAACCAGATTCTTAAATTAAATTAGCTACTTCAGAAAAGAGAAGCTCTTTTACATTTTCATTATTTGCGACTTTCATTTCCTTCTTTTATTCAATTCACAAGCAATTTGAATCCAATTCGAATTATCAAGCAGTTGATTTTAATTTGTTAAACCCACATACAGTACAAGAGACTGTCACACACTTGACTGCAGTACAACATATTACAAAGCAAAGTGAACAGTTCACTCTCCTACACTTAAAATGCTAATTAAAAAAGCAGCAACACTTCTCTCGCTTTAATGAGCTTGTACATACAGATGGTGCACAAAATGCCTAGATTTGGAAGCCTGGGAGTGTCGCTATGGCAATCAGCATCAGACAACTACCAAATGATATGCACCACCTCTTTTTGAGAACCTGGTGGGAGTCGTTCCA